>RJWJ010045674.1:0-11664 GCA_004363605.1 Indri indri
TCAAGGGAACAGTAACTGGAAGAGCCAGGATTCAAACCTAGGCAGTCTAATTCAAAAGTCCATACTACCTTCATGTCAATGACCTTTAATTTGAAGTCTGTGCATAGATAGTGACAGATTTCTAACATATCCTTGAATTAAAAAACAAAAACAAAAGGCAGGTCATAAGAAAATATGCATGATATGCATACTTACACCAACAAAGGTTGTGTTTGGGGGGCGGGGGGAGGAGGCAGGATTACACAGACAGAGGCTGGCCAAGCATAGAGCTCATACCTGCCAGACACAGGCACTGTGGCTTGGGGCAGGTTCCCTGGGCTCTCTAAGCTCCAGTCTGCTCATCTGGGTAGCTGGGTAGCTGTAGTACTGACCCTCAGAGGGTTGCTATGTAAAGTAACTGATGTGTTTGAGTGTGAAACCCTTTGGTGCCTGGCATCTACTAAGACTGCATTTACGTTAGCCATTAATACATATGAATAAGGAGATAATGAAGATGATAAATAAAACTGTTTTAGTACAGATTCTTAGATTGTATACTTGAGTTTCCCCATCCTCTTCACTGTTCGAATTTTTCTAGATATGTTTTTTTTTTAAATACAAAAAAAAACCCTTTTTTATTATTATTTGAGGGAAGAAGTAAAAGCCTCACTTTGGATAAGAAGCATATTTTGAAATAATAGGAAATGAAAGAACGTGAACAAATGAGGCTGAAATTCTTGCATTCAGAAATAAGCACAATTTTGAAGGGCAAGGAAAATAAGGAAATCCCGAGCTAGTGCAATACCAGGAATTGGTCAACGTGGTGAGCAGGCGTGTGATGGGAAAACCTGTAAACTGAATGGATACAATCTGACTCGGTAAACCTGCGTCTCTAAATCATGATATTTCAGCAGAGAGTTGGTCTTTCTTCAAAACAGGCATAATGAGAAATAAGTATAAATAAAAGCCGACTTAATTTCTTCAGGAAGGATTCAAGGGGAAGCAGCCACCATCAGATAATTCTCTGTCAAGAAAGATGGGAGATTTGGGACAAGCCCTAATTTAAGAGGATGTTCTGAGGAGGGAATGGCCAGAAAGATGATTCTTGAGTCAAACAACAGGTTTTATAAAAGAAACACAGAAGGGATCAGTAGGTGAAATTGTGAGCATATGGTCATCCCCTGGGATTTACCAATCTAGAGGTATCAAACAGGCAACAAAAATGTTCTAAACAATCCCCCCTATTTTGAAAGGACTTCAAGGGCCTAAAGAGCTACAGAGAAGATCCTAAGTGTGCTAAAGGGAGAGTTACTGGAAAAAAGTAGAATCTAGTAAGAATCCCCTGGACTTTTCAAGAATCTTCAGCAAGTTTAGCCTCAGGCAGAGAAGTCCTCCCTAAAGCAACATTTGCAACAGCTTTTAAATTAAATATTTAGTCTTACATATGAGAAAATATTTTTATACGTTTATATAAAAAATTTTCATAATAAATTTAGATAATTCTGAGATTATTAATTCTTTGGGAAGAAGGAGTTTTACATCTCAATGTAAAATTTCAGTTTTTTAAAGTTCTGGAGATATTTGGTGGTGATGGTTGCACATCAATGTGTATATAATTAATGCCACTGAACTGTACAATGAAAAATAAATAAAATGGTAAATTTGTATTATGTATATTTTATCGATTTAAAAAGCCAATTTTTACAATTTTTAAAAATTTCTATTTTTCTAATTGGAAAAGGATCCAAACTATAATATTGAACCATAAGTGACCACCGAAGGATGGAGACCAGGTGCCTTTCTCTTAGGTTGATTTTTCTCTCAACTCAGTAGATGTCTTCTGGTTGGTTAAGAAAGGAACTGCCAGGAATTCAGCCCCACATTAAAAACGAGGAGACAGCCATGGACAAAAATATCATGACTATGCTTGCCAGAAGTAGGCTAGGGCTTCTCTTTCAAACCGTAACGAGGGAATGTGTGAAAATTATAAATTAAAGATCCTAACATCTCCTTGACTTTTCCAACCAGGTGTAAAAGTCATCACAAATTCCTGATGTCCCCCAGGCCCCAACCTAGTCCACCTGCACTCTCCCCACCTGCGTGCCCTCTGGGGTTGTCCTGGCTCTCCCCTTTCTCTACCACCCAGGCTTGGTCTTTCCAGAATTCAAGCATTTCTTGCTCTTCCACTGCCATCACCCAGGCCACACCACAACCAGCACAGCCCAGGTCACTCACACAACCAAAGGGTCCTGTGGACACACGTGTCAGATCACACAGTGCACTGCGATGGTGAGACCGGCCCCAAGCAGCCCCTTCCCCCTCACTCCAAATGCCACCGGGCTCTCTCCCACTCAGGGCCTCCGTACCTCCTGTCGCCTCTCCCACAAGGTCCTTTCCTCGATTACGTCTCTGGCTGACTCCCTCACTCCTTTCAGGCCTTTACTCAAAGGTCACTTTCTCAACGAGGCTAACACTCCAACTATCCTACCCGACATCTGAAACCTTACCCCAACACTTCACACCCACCCCCTGCTCTAATTTTTGTCCTTACCGTTTATCACATCTGACACATCACGTATTTTATCATCTCGTGTGTTGCCTGTCTCCTCTACTAGAAGGCCGGAGTTTTTTTTTTATTCACTGCCGTACACTGATGCTCTTTACATCTGTGCCACGGCCACAAAGGAGGCACATTTGCTGAGTGTATGTGATCCCTTAATCTACATGAACCATACGGGTCAGATCTCAGCACTTTTAATCTGCCACAAAGTAATTCTTTTTTTCTAACAGCTTGAGGTAAGCATTTAGCCAGACCCAACCTGTTCTGCATAGCAACAAATTGCACAATGAGCATAAGAACGTTGTCTGAACGTGAGACACTGCAACACTGAGCTTGACCAGGACAAGGCAAGGCTTCCAAAACCTGGCCACTGCACACTGAGAGCTACATTTTCCAACTGCAGGTAGAGACCCATTAGTGTGTCATAAAATCATTTCAAATGATGACCTCTCATAAAACGAACCAGAACAGTGTGCTGCACATAGCAAGGTTAGTGTTTTGTGAAATTTTTCATTTTATATACTTACGTATAGGTTGTGATATAAAATATATTTTCAACTGTGGGTTGTGGTCAATAAAACTTTTTGGGATAAAGGATCCACAAACAAGTTTCAGAAGGGTTTTTGATTTCCCTGGTCCTTCCCTCAAGGGAAAAAAAAGCTATGTGAAAAATTCTGGGTGCACATGTGCAACCTTCTAGGTTGAGAGTACATGCTTTCTAGCAGTTTCTGGAAGGGACCCATGGCTTAAATAGGTTCAACTGCTGATAAGAGGGTAACGGTAGAGAAAAGGGTCAATTCTCTTTCACTTTATTTCAAAGGGTTAGATGTTGGGCTCTCACTGGTTCTCTCTTGAGAATCTATTATGGATCTATTAATTTATACAAGCCATCTTTCAATCTGTCTATACAGTCAATCTAAAATCCTAAGCTTATTATCCATAAAATATCTATGTTCTTTCATTTTATCCTAAAGCAACCTTGTCTAGATACAGACTATGTCTAGAATTCCAGCACTTGATAGTAAGCTCAAATTTATATTTACCCTATCCATATATTTCATAATTGCAACCAGATTTGGCTGAATTCAACCTTAGCCCTAACTCTCAACATGAGTCTTGGGTGATGACTGTCAGGGCCTCATTAGACTTCTCTTCCATTAATCTTAGCTAACACTTTAAACTTCTAAGGCAAGTGGCCAAATGAGTATAGGCCAAACCTAAGTCAGTGTGGAGTGCTTCAGGTACTCCTTGCTGCACTCTCAGGGGAGCAGTTTTGTCTCAGGGTTGACAGTCTCTTGGAACTGAGCCTCCCTTGTGCTGCCACAGACAGGTCTGAACTTACCTGTTAGGTACATTTGCCCTCAATGGGATGTGCTTTCACCTGCCAGTCTTGGAGCCACTTTTCTACTCACATGGTGTCATGACACTGTTATTTTATTCCAGGTGGCTTAGCATTTCCCCATGTGAAAACACCTGCCATTGCAGAAGACTTCGCATCTCTGTCCTCTCTCTAAACACTTCTAAAAGGAGGGCTTACACATGGAGCTCCCGGCTAAGGGCCTGCATCACTTCGTCAACCAAAATGATTCTCTAGGAGCCTACTGAGTGCCCAGTTCTTTGTACTGGGAAGAACCCTCAAGTTCAAATTTTGTGATATGGTGGAGTAAATATGTGACTAAGTATCAACCTGTGTAACATCACATAAACAGGATGACAGAACTGGGGATGCTGAGCTTTTAGGAAAACTGGAATTAAAAAAAAACACCTCGAAGATCTGAGCAACGATGGCAAGACAGCATCACTCAGATTAAATGAGTCCAAGTGACGATTCCATTGAGGAGAGCCAGACACTGGTCTACTCAAATATGTCTGGAGGGCTAACAATTAAAACCTTATCTGTTGACTTGAAGAACTGGGCTACAAAGATAGGTCAGACAGCTTTGCCTTCTTGTGGCCTGCTGGAGGAGGCTGTGTGCGCACAGTAGACTGCACCCTCAGGCATACGTGCACAGAGTATGCACACTAGACAGGGTCTGTCTAGGAGTGGGGGGCTCACCTTTGCATGGAGAATCAGAACAATATGTTCTCAGGAGAAGCCCATCTGTGCTGAGTTTTGCAAAAATAGAATTTTAAACAGTGGGAGGAAGATTCCAGGAAGACGAAATGAGGTAAGCAAAGGCCCAGGAGCAACCATGAGACAGAGTCGGAGGTGCGCGCTGTGCTGTTCTGCACACACAGGTTCCAACGTGTGGGGGTGGGGGGTGGCGTGAAGCAGGCGCAGGCTCGGGACACGCGAGCAGAGCAAGCATGCCGCACGGGAGGCTGGATCTGTCCTGTACACAAAGGGGGCAGCTGTCTTTCTCTTTTTTAAAGAAAGAACCCCCTGGCAGGAATGTGGATATTGGAAGGAGAAAGGCATGAGGCAGAAACCCAACGTGATAATCTAGAAGAGGAATCAGCACCTGAAGCAAGAAGGCAGTGAGGCTGACGAGAACAGATTCAAGAGATACTTTAAGAGTTATCCTTGGTACTAAAAAAGGGAGGGGGAGGAGGAGGAGGGCGACCACCGAAAGGGAGAAGTCTGCATGACTGTGATTAGTAACAAGGGCTTTGGAGGTTCTGGAAGGCCTGGATTCAGCTGCAGGCTCTGCCATGCTGCAGCGTAGCTCTGGAGACGTTACGTTACCCTTTCTTAACCTCTCTGAACTTTGGTGTCCTCATTTTACAGGGGAGGGTAAAAGTACCCTTCCTTGGGGTTGTTATGAGGATTGAATGTGGTAATTCGTTTAAAGTACAAACCAGCAGCTGACACACCTACAGATAACAATTACTTGTGTATCATCCACAACTGCACGGGGAGGAAGGACAAGGTGAACCAGGGCCATGTTACTGGGCCAAAAAGCAAGGAAGGCCTTGGAGACTGACAAGGGAGTGTAGGCAGATGAAAAAAGAACAAAAAACCCACAAGAACAAGTTCCCACTGGTTAAAAATCAGACAAACAAAAGGAATGAATGTACTTGAATCATTGAAAATCATAAGCCTACAATGATACACACACAAAAAATGTTAAATCTTCACTTATCATCAATGAAGGTAACTTTTATACCAAATCTAAACTTTGATAATCAGTTAAAAAAAAAAAAATTAGCCCAGCCTTTTTAGGAGAAACTATAGTTTGTCCCAGTTGATGAGAAAAAGCTCTTCTTTAAAAAATAATTTTACACACTAAACATGGAAGGGATGACAGAACCAGAAAATCATCAGATCACAACACTCACTGAAGACTCAGCAAGGTTGATGAGTAGGTGCTAAATCCACATGCTGAATAAAACATTAGTGGGAAAGGGGACTTCTGCCTGGTGTCACCCCACAGGTTACCTGCTAAGAGAAAAGGGTAAGGCATTTCCCTACAGCAAGTGCAAGGGACAGGGAAATAAAGTACACACACTATCAGGATATAATCAGATGGATCCAGAATGTGAGACATTCAACAAGAAACTGGCCTAGTAACTTCAAAAAGTCAATGTAAAAATAAATAAATCCAAGTAGGGGACTGAAGTAGAAAAGGGTATGAAAGGTCATACATATTGTTTTCAATTAGTATCATTATCGCCACAGCCTGTTTGAACCTCATCTCATTTCAACTGCAGGCTGGTAGTTTCAGTACTCCCAGCCCCAGTTCATTCTGCAAATTTGTTTGTTAGCCTCTCACATTTAAATATGAAGAATGACAGCCACATGCCTCTACTGATATAAGGCTGAGAAAGCCTGAATACATGCACAGCCACTATCAGTGATTTCTGCTATCAGGTGGCTGTAACTCAGCATCAGCTAAGGCAGAGAGGAGCTAAACAGGAATTCTTGCCCAGCTCCGTCCCGGTGCCCACTTGAAAATTCTCTCCCAAGACGGGGAGGAGGCAGGCGAATTACCTCTTTGTTCCTACGTTCTGAAAGACTCCTTAATCAAGAGACAACCCCAGACCCCAGCTTCCTACACTCACAAGAGAGCAGCTGTCACAGATGTTCCCTGCCACAGTGAGGACATCAAAAGCTCCCTCCCAACCTACAGGGAGAGTTAAACATTCCCAAGCAGAGAGTCTCCAATACAGTTAAGTGTTCATGCTTCTGTCAAGATCCTTCAGCTTAATCAATAATGACAGATAATAATAATCAAGCACCTAATGCATCTACGTACCAGACACTGGGTTAAGTTTTTAACACGGATCAACTCATTTGATTCTGACCACCCTATTGTTATATCCGTTTTATAGATGGGAAAACTAAAGGTCACTTGCCTAAAGGTTACAGAACTAGCAACAGAACTTGAAAAGTGGTGGGCCCAGATTACTACTTCCTAATAAATAAGATGTCCTCTGGCTTTGAAAGGGAACAACTAGGTCAGCCTGTAAGAACTATGTCCACTCATTTAAGTGTTGTCATTATAACCCACTGACTTATCACCTCAAAACTGAATGTCAGGATTTTGAGTCAATTGGGGACAGTGCCGGCCACCCCAAATCTTTAGGGCCATAAGATTAAATCACAAATCCTAGTCGGTCTTAACCAGCCATAGACCCCAGTGCTCATTTTTAACTAGTCACTGCCACACTGCCTTGATACCAATTATTTTTCCCCTGATAATCAAAAGCTTTTTTTAAAAATGGAGCAGTACTCCTGGATTTTCTGCTTGTTAGTTCAATTAAGAACTCAGTATTGGGTGATAAAGCAAATTATACAATTTTCAAATATTTTAACTCCTAAAAAATTGTTTAAAGTATCCAAATTATTGTGATCCTCCCCTCTCCACTCTCCCAAAGGGAGAATGATTTACTCCTCATTCACCAGTATTTCATCAACATAGCTGAATTCTAGCGTGGGGCTTTCACAATCTAACTAAATGCTTTCGATTATCAAATGGCATATTTCATTTCTATTTCTTGATCTACATCACAAAATTTATTATATTCAGTGTTCTTACTGAGCACCATTATAAATTTCAGGGATATACTAGAATTCTTAAAAGGAAAGGAACTCCATGAACACTTTTAAAATTAAGATACTTATAGAATGAACGAAATTACTATTTTAAATGGTACCAAGACTAAGTAACGGGAAAATAAAACCACACTGAATTTCCTATCACAAGCTTTACTAAAATAAAATTTTTTTTACTAAAACATAAACTTTTCCAGTTAATTAACAAAGGGTCCCCAACCTGAACTTTTTAAAATAAAGTATAATCTACAGCCAATAGTGAAAGCTATAAAAAGCACATCTCGTCAACTACAGCTCAACTAAAATGGGGACAGAGATTTTTGTCTAAAACCTAGCTATATCCCTAGTGACTAGCACACAGACACTCAATAACTATTTGCTGAATTAATCAAGGAATGCACTGCGATGCTAGCATCAGCCTTAGGTGTTATCATGAAGATTCAATAAGCTAATAACTAGATAAAAGCTAACGTTTATCTTTACATGCACTTTTTACTAACAACATTCCTCTTACCCACAAAACCCACTGTGAAGTAGGCTGTATGTGTATTAGTTTTACCAATTTATTCACAAGAAAACAGGTTCCAGAGTTAAATGACCACCCTGAACTCACCCAACTAACCCACTCTGCCCCTCCATCCCCTACCCCTCACCCCCAGTCCTGGCCCTGTTCCCTGCCTCCTGTTTTCTCCTGAGCACTTCACACTTCACACCACCTCACCATCTAACAGGCTCCATTTTCTTCTGTATCTTGTTTGTGGTCTACATGTGAGCTTCATGAGGGCAGCAGTTCATCTATTTTGTTTCTTGCTGTGTCCCTTGAACTTTTAAGTACCTGGCACATAACAGGTGCAAAATAAACAAGAATTATCTAACATGCTTAAACTGGGAAGGGAGGATCTTTTTTCCTGGCATGACCAATTTTACAATTGGGGGGAAATTTTATGTAAAAAATTAAAAAAAAAATTTAAGTGGACAATATTCTTTGAACAGTGAAGTTTATGTGCAAAAGTGCCAGAAAAAGAAAATAAGAACATTTATTTTAATAACCTCCCCAAATAAACTAGTAACATATCACACAGAATACTTAAAGATTGTTAGGAATCTCTGAAAAGAACACACTACATAAATATCATGCTGCTCAGTACTGGCCACTGTGTCTGTTGTTTCCTGTTTATAATTGCGTTAACCTCAAAAAGCACTTGTACTTGGCAGATAATCACTAATGTAGGCTTCCATAGGGACTCATTTTACTAAAGTCAGTATTATGTGTTTTCATAATTGGCTTTCCACTCCACATTTTTAACAGGCTTCAATACCAATACGAAGCCCCCTTTCAAGATGTTTCTTCCTTACCTCAGTTTTCCTGAAATGGTGCTTTACATATGCTGATTTTAACAAATACTAATTCCTGCCTTTGGGAATTTAAAGGTGAGAGTGTTGATGGACTAAGACTGAAAGAGTTTCATCTAGATGTCCCTCAATAATCAGAATACTCTTAATTAAGACCACTCTTCTAAGCTAAACATAATTAAAACTTGATCAATAAAAACGTATCAGCTCTACAGAACAGATTAATGACAGTAGGGCCTAACATATTAAAGTACTATCTTTTTAATCTTTGCTGTTATACAAAGAGGAATGTTTAGGAAAATTACTCAAGTATTATAAACAAAGTAAACAAGATAAGCTTCAAATAACCTATAAATACAAGGACCTCCACCTCTTTGCCGCTACCACCTTCACAAAGGGGCAGGCCAACCCAACCAGCAGGTGTCCTTACCAAGCCTCAGGGAGAGGCCTCAGGGCAGCCAACTGGAGCTCTGTCCTCTGTGCCACTGAGGTCTAAGACCAGTGGTGGGGAACCTGCAGCCTTTTCACTGAATCCAAATTTTCACAACAAATCCTTTTATATTTATTAGTACATTATTGTTCATCTTTTATATTTTTTATTTTTTAAATGAATGTATTTAAAATACCAAAGAATAAAGTAAGTTTCTATGAAATAATCCTCCCAGATTAACCAGCACAATTAGAAAATTAGTAAACCCTAAGGGCTAAACTGAAAGCTGCTACACTCACGATTTAGTTCTATCCTCCTCTGCCTGACTGGTGCCACTGCCGCACAAAGCTGGCTGGTGAGAGTTTATGGGGGTCAAGTGCGCCAGTCTGTTATCAGCTTTTCACAGTGGTGCACTGTGTTTCTGTATGAAGTGGAATTTGTGAACCGTTGCACAGCTCAACAGTATTTTTTTAATTCTGTCTGCTTAACAGTCCATCATGTCGAAGACCAAGAGAACGTGGAAGGCAGAAAACAGGTTTTTAAATCAGGATTGAGAATTGCAGTATCATCTTGTTTCTGCTAAAGATAAAATGATTTGCTTGCTTTGTGATACTGCAATATCAACATTAAAGAAATTCAATGATCATCAGCACCGTAACACTCACAGGGACCACAAGTATTTTAAAATAGACGGAGAGGCATGAAAGGCTGTATTACAGAAGTTAAATGATGAAAAGTAAAAGCAAAGACAATTGTTTCAAGCAGCAATAAGACCTGGAAATAATGCCACTGAAGCAACTGATAAAGTTGCTAGTATACACGGGGGAAAAAAGGGAAGCCATTCAGTGATGCAGAAATCGTGCAAGTTGTCCAAGTTGTAGGATGCTTAGACCCTGATAACGTTTCAAAGTGTAATACAAACAACTGCCTCTTTCAAGAAGAACCATAACTGAGTGGTCCCCAACCTTTTTGTCACCAGGGACTGGTTTCATGAAAGACAATTTTTCCACAGATGGGTGGGAGGGAGAGGTTTCAGGATGATTCAGGCACGTTACATTTATTGTGCAGTTAAACCTCTCTGCTAATGATGACCTGCATTTGCAGCCGCTCCCCAGCACTGGCATCACCACCTCTGCTCCACCTCACATCATCAGGCAGCAGATTCTCATGAGGAGCACGTGAGCTAAATCCGTAGCCTGCACAGCTTACAGTAGGGTTTGCGCTCCTATGAGAATCTAATGCCACCGCCGCCGCTGATCTGACAGGAGGTGGAGCTTATGTGGTGATGCTAGCAACGGGGGAGCGGCTGTAAATGCAGATGAAGCTTCGCAGACTTGCCCCCTGCTGTGCGGCACGGTTCCTAACCAACCACGGATGATACCAGTCTGTGGCCTGCGGGTTGGGGACCGTAGCCATAACTGATCAGCAGCATGAATTAGCCTTCAACTTAACAGAACCACTTCATGCAATACTTCAAAAGGAAAATATATATTATTCAATTGTTTTGGATGAATCAATTGATACTACTTGGAACAGGTTTTATATTTCATTCGGGGCATCACACAAGCATAACCCTTTGCTACGAAGGGTTACTCGCTTTGGACACTCTTGTGAACAGAACACGGGGAATGGATATCTTCAACAACTTTCAAGATAAATGTCATGAAGTTGAACTAAATTTGGTAAATTTAGCGAGTGTATATACAGACGATGCACCTTCCATGACAGAAAAACAGGAAGGGTTTAACTGCACAGATTTTAAAAAGTATTAACAGATCCAGATACTCTCATTTCTTTTCATTGTATTTTGCATAAGCAAAATCTCTTTGCAAAAGCTACTATTTTAAGTGACACTTCGCAACAAGTTATAAGTATTGTTATCTACAGTTGTGAAAATGCAACCTGGCACAGTGAGTTTTGTAACATGCTGAAATTGAATGAGGAGGGAGGTACTCAGTGTGGATTTGCCCTATCATTCTTAAGTGCATCAGCTATCGCAGGGACAGGTGTTTGCCAAATTTTTGTCTCCGCAAGACAAATAGTTAAATTTTATGAAAAACAGAATCAGCATTGTGACTTATTATTATTTTTTTATTTTAAAGTATTATGGGGGTACAAATGTTTTTGGTTACTTGTATTACTTTTGTAATGCTCTAGTCAGGGTTAAAAATGTGCCCATCACCCAGTGTTCACTGTACCGGTCAGGTAGGTTTTCGCCCATTCCCTCCTCCCTCGTTTGATTTCCTTTGAGATTTATTTCCCTCTATGCATATGTGTGCTCATCTGTTAATTCCAATTTAATACTGACTATATGTGGTGTTTGTTTTTCCATTCTTTAGATGCTTC
>RJWJ010045675.1:0-11661 GCA_004363605.1 Indri indri
TAAGGTCACACAACTGATTACATAATTTACACAGACGTGAGTTAATATATACCCACAGGGTCAGAGCTGTGTGCTCTCGACTTTAGGATCATATTGGATATTGCTGTAACCCTATAAAGGTTTAAATAATAAGGACTTCGTGTCATTTTCATTACCAGGTAGGAATGCCACAGGATTTTTAAAAAATGTATTATTAATTGTGATAACATACACATAACATAAAGTTTACCATCGTAACCATTTTACCACAAGATTTTTTTTTTTGGAATAGATATTATGTATAGGAAAAAATCTGACTTAGGTCAGATTTGATTGAAAAAAAAAAAAACAAAAAACCTTTAAAATATAGAGTAACTGCACCCTACTAGGAGTCTTGACACAGTCACCATCTTGATTTAGCAAACTTTAAACCAACTTTAAACTGACTTTGTGCACTGTCTCCAAGGCTGCTTGCTACTGGGCCCAGCAGCATTTCCCCGACAGGAGCGCATCAAAGGTCTATTGATTTCCGCTCACCCTGTGTCGCCTTCCTCACAATGCATTATTATCTGCTCCTTGAAAAGAAAACTTATGGCCGAGGGGAAAATGAAGAAATAACCTGGCATTTCAAAACTTTAACTGCAAGTTTCTTTGTCTTCCAGGGAGATAAAGAGTGAAGAAAGTCTGCAGCTGTGGGCCTCCTGAAATCAAGGTGCAAGGCAGGTTTGTTTCCTAAACACAGTAATTAGGGTGGCTTTGACGTGTCCTTAGAGGATCACTCAACATTTGCACGGGCTCCCCTGAATGCCCCTTTATTCTCCCAGTGTGAAAGCCTTTTTTTATTGTCATTCTTGGATTTTTTTTTTTAAACTTTTAGTCATTTGAAATGAGAACTGCTTTCTCTTCTGCAGTAAAAGCCAACAACCCCTGTGGCTCAGCCTATAAGAGTGCGCTGGTTTACCGCTGGCCAAGGACCTTCCAGGCTCCACCTCCATCCTGGGGGGTGCACCAAGCTGCTAAGGCCATGGCCTCCAGAGTGGCTAAGGGAGGAACTATCCCCCTTAACTGCCACCCGCCCTTCCTTAACTGCCCCAGGCCCTCAGGGTGAAAGTCAGGGCTTCTCCATGTGCATGAAATTGCCTGAAATCTTATTAAAATGCAGGTTCTGATTCAGGAGGTCAGAATGGAGCCTGGGATTCTGCATTCCTAACACACTCCCAGGTGCTGCTGATCTCTGAGTAGCAAGGTTGGGGATGACGTTAAAGACCAACAGCCAGAACTTTCTCATATTCTCAAACATGGTATAGTCATCTCTGTCTATATAACAGACAGTGAAGCCACCTCTCCCACCACTCAGTACAGACACCATTTTTCTTGAATGGGGGACAAAGGAAGAATTGGCCCTCGTGAAGCACCTACCATGTGCCAGGCACTATGCTAGAGACTTCACTTCCCTTATCTTCCCGCATCCTCACAGGAGAGATGATTGTAATCTCCTAACTTCCCTTTACAGAGGACTGTAACAGTTTCCTACTAGTTCTGAATCAAATTCACACTCCCAAGCATGAACTTGGAAAGACTCCGCCAATTTGGGACAAAATCAGAGATACCCTGGGGGAAGGGGGTTGCAAAATCAAGTTAGAAATCTCTTCTTGGGCTTGAATTCTCCTTTCCAATATGGAAAGAACACACGACACAGCTGCCCTGGCCTCTTTCTGCCTGTCACCGGCACCTGGGAATGGGGAGCCCCCAGCGCTGGGTGCGACCTCCATGTGGACTCACTCCCCAGGTCAGAGGAGCCGGGCGCCCATCACTTCTGCATGGACTGGTCCTGAGGCCTGGTCCTGATGACTGGTTATGCCTTCTGGTACTTTGGTCACTTGTAATTTTACAGTAAATCAGACCCCAATGTCCTGGTCACAGGGACACCCCCCGCCAACTGGGGCATAGAAAATTTGAGCCCATTAGAAGGGAGTGATTTTTTATGGTTTCATTTTTCCATTTTTAAACCTTGTGCCCATTAGAAGTTAATGAGTTAAAGTTGAAGAAGAGATTCCAGTTGTGTTCCCACTGAACGTAATTGCCCCTCCCTTGTACCCCAATGTCACAGGTTTGGGGGTCTGTTTCTAGATTTCTGGCTGCCGTGCAGCAGTAACACCACGTGGTTACCTTCCACTCGGACCCTGCCGGTGTCTCCCAGTCTCACTCTGACTAAAAGCTCGAGACTGACCGGGACCCAGAGGCTATGTATGTTCTGACACTCTTTCTTATTTGAACTTTTCTCCCACTACTTAGGGAGTGCCTTTTATGGAATTGGAAAAATGTCAGTAATGGAAAATGATTTTGGTTTGTGCCACGGTAGAGACATGTCAAAACGGGAGCCCAGGTCATTTGGGTCAAGGGAGGAGTCCGCAAATGAACCGTAACTGTAGTAAGACTAAGACATGGCGAGCCTTTGGAAATATAACAGAACTGCCTCCAGAAGTTAGGAGGGCGACCATCTAACCTCTCGCTGTGTGCCGCCCTGGGGCTCCGAGGCCCTGTCCCCACCACCCAGCCCGGCGCAGAGCCTGGCGGTGCGGAGGGCGGAACGTGCCCGTCCGGGCTGGTGCACAGCAAGGCTGCAGCGCGGCGTGGAGGACAGTCGGCTCTGGTGCGAGCGACAGAGAAGTCAGAGGTGCCCTGGCTTCAGGAAGTGGTGGAGATGATTCAAGATGTCACACTGCCTTTCCTCCTGAGTCAGGGATCAACTGGCACGGAGAACTTGTACTGAGGGCACCCTGGGCGCCTGTCTTTTATCTCAATTAGCCTTAAAGGCACAGCATTTTCATTTCTGCTTAAGAACACAGTTCTAGAAAGCCTTTATCAAGTACATCGTCAAGCAGATAAGACGGACCCCCACAAATGCAGGCTGGTTACCCTAGTTCTCAAAATACTAAAAGGCTTGCTTCTGTCCCGCCCTTCTAGAAGGTCTCTTTCTCTACCCCCTCATATAGTCACCTGTACAAGCGCTTCACTTGAGGGGTTACGACCACAGTCGCTAGAGCAGACACCTGGTAGGAGTTCCAGCTCTGCCACTTACTAGCTGTGCAAATTCAGGCAAGTTAATTAGTCTCTCTGTGCCTCAATTTTCTCATCTTACTAGCAAGGTAGACTGAGCAATAGACATTATCTATGTAAAGCACCTAGCACATGCCTGGCACACAGGAGCAATTCAGCAAATGGCAGGCACTTTTAACATATTAATCACATAATGCTGTTAGAGCTGAGCTCAAAACCTTTGCATGGAATCCTACGGTCTACAGCAGCGGTGCTCACACTCGAGTGTGCACCAGAACCACCCGGAGAGGCTGTTAAGCCGTGGACCCTGGCCCCCAGCCCCAGGTTTCTGATTCGGTAGGTGCTGGGTGAGCCCAAGAATGTGCATTTCTGACACGTTCCCAGGTGATACTGCTGCTGGCTCCAGGACCAGAGTTTGAGAACTCCTGGTCTACAGGGCAGAGCTCTTTGTGACTGAGACTCACAGCACTTCCCAGCTGGCTTCATCCTTCCCTGGTTCCAGGCATCAGGCGGGACAGGATTTTCTCGTGTCTGCTCTGCTTGTCCCCACCTCTGCCGCTTCTGCGCCCCCCACGCCTCCCCTGCCCCGGCTCTGCGCCTCTCAGAACCATACCCATCCTTCCACACCAGATCAGACACCTTCCCGCTGTGTTCCCGGCACCACTTGTTTCTCCTGTGGCGCTTTGCAAGGAACAGAGATGGGAGATCAGAGGCTGCAAGGTCCTAAGGCTGATGCCTTGCAGGTTTTGGTTTTTTATTATTTGCTAGTAAATATAAAATAAGTATCTATAGAACTGAAAGGATGAAAAGCTTGCAAAGAGATTGCAGGAAGTGCAGCGAACAACCCCGGGAAGGGGAAGTTGAGGGTTGACAATCTTCAACAAACCGGTCTTTATCCCTATTAAAGAACAAATTGGAGGAAATGGGGTCACATTGTGACTTGTTAGATTTAGGTCTGTTGGAGGGAAGTTCCTGACGTTAGGAATTATTAAACAATGAAAGGGGTGAATGAGGGCGGATGTGAATCTCCACTAAGCTTTAAAAATGGAACAGATTCTCAGTGACCGTGGGAGTTTTAGGTGTGATCCCGCCTGCTGTGAGAAGACAAGGAAGGGCCTTTCAAGATCTCCTTTAACTGGATGTGATTTGGACAGCTGTTAGTGCTACTAAGTGATACACTTTGAAGTTAGGTGCTGACTACATTACACAAGCAATAAATATTCTTAAAAGATCAATACCTTAGGGAAATAGTTCGTTTCCCATCTGCCGAAAGCATAAGAGCCCCTACCCAGCCAGCCCTCTGGTGCTAACAGGATTTCAAGCCAGCCACAGGACCTTTCCCCATTGCCCGGTTTAGCCATCGCGTTCGCCAAAAGCTAAAGAGAGTTTTTCTTCCTCATTTTTAATGGAAAGTCTTCAAATTTCTGATAGTTTGAGGAAGTGGCTCTAGTACTCTCAACACTCTGAACAGGAAATGTAATAAGTTATTATTATTCTGATGAACTAAAAGGGCAGTTTTTGCAGTCTGTTCTTCCTGCTATTTGGAAACCTGGCAGTTCTCTGACTGGGCTTGTGCCACACAGGCCTCCGTGTCACCGGCTGGGTTAGGATTTTTTGGGGTGGGGGAAGTCTAAGAGGGACTGGGAAGAGAGGAAGGGGGAAACTCTTCTTAGGCAACAGCAATCTGCCAGGAAAATGTGTATCATGCAAGCAAAAATTTTTTTGCCCAGCTATTGGTCCAATGTAAACACTGCTTCTTTTGGGGTCAGGTTGACATATCTGAGGCCAGTGTGGGAAGAACCATGGGTCAGGCACACCTGCCTCTGCTCTGACTGCTGCTGCTCATCTCTCTTCTCTCTTCGGTGTGAGTTTTAGAGCTCTCGGCCTCTATCCCGAACTCCTCATTCCAAGACACCTCCAGGCCAGGAAACGGCTCTCTAAATTCCAGAGCACACAAATTTCCTGCCCAGCCCAATGCCTTGGGGCTTTTAGCTTGTTTACTTCTAAAGGGTGTAAGGAACTTTCTCTCTGCCTCCCAATAAGATAATCCAAAAAAAAGGTGAGATTCAATGGTCTGAGCTAAATCCTTCTTTTTTGTTTGGGAAAAAAGTCCTTCACTTGAACCTGAAACAACTGTGTGATTTGGGCTAAGACAGTAACTTCCTTAATAAACTGTGAAAATTATAATTGATGCAGTCAGCCATTCTGTCTTGACATCTGCCATTCTTTTTTTTTTTTTTTAACAATAGGTCCAACCAGCCACGTCCTTTGTCCCAGCACCTCCAGCACCCTGCACGGCCCTGCCGGCTCTGAAATCACCCCTGCATTGGGCTTCTCCTTCTCTCACCACTGCCCTGACCTGATTCGAGCCTTTTCTAACTGTTCCCTGAACCAAGGCAGTGGCCTCCTTACTGGCCCCGGCCCCACCCCCGGACACTCTTCCCCACCGCACGCAAATCTGATCAAGGCCTGCCCTGGCTCACTGTTCAACAAGATTAGATCTGAACTATTTTGCTTGCACATAAAGCCCTTGAGTGCTGGCTTTTGTCTTCTTCTTGCCCCACACCTTTGAGTCCAGGAATACTGTACTTTCTATAATTCCCTAAAAACACTCCACCTGCTGTTCCCACCACCAGCAAAGCACTGGCCATCCTGGCCCCCCTGCCCAAATGCCGCTCTCTTGTGCTTTTGCAGTGCTTTAGACACACACAACCACACGGGAAGGAAGAAGAGGAAATCCTCCCTGATGCTTTCAGGTTAAGGCACTCCTCGTCCCATGTGCCCATGGCATGTTGAAAATGCTCCCTGGGACAGTGTCCTGCTGTATTTCGTGTGCACACGCCCGGACTGCAAGTGTCCTGGAGACAGGTGCTGTGCTCCTTGGTCTCTGTCTTCTTAGCCCATTGCAGTGTCCCCTACATTCACTGATTTGTTGCAATCAATGAATGCATTTACCACAAGTTCAGGTTTATTTCTCACTATCGAATGTGATAGCCCACAGCAATCAAAGGCCGAAAGTCCACGGTGGCCAACAAAACAAACACAGGCATAAAGCAATCATCACACAGCCATGAAGAATGTACTTCCGACTGCTGACTGGGGCTTCTACAGGCTCCGTGGTCTGAGAAGACACTGCAACTGGAACGCAATGCCGTGAGAACAGCAGCGCCAGCCAGCCCTCTGACAATGAGCTTCTGGTGACCGAGACAGACAGGCAGCCTGCTGGGGAGTGCTGCCAAGGGCAGGTTGGTCTCGCTGGCAGGAAACAGACTCAGAGCATCTCACAGAATCAGGACAGAAGATATGGGGCTGTGCATAATCTTGCTCAACGCCCACTCAGCTTTAAACCTCAAAAGCTCACCAAGAACTTCAGAGGGACCAAGTCTGTTTTGCTGAAACCCACTGTTCCTTCTTGGTTTCTTCAAGCTCAGTGCTTTGGGGCAGAAGGGATGAGCTGAACTTAAACTATGCTTCCAGCAGTGGACACTAAGGAAAGCCCACACGTTGCAACTACAGGGAAACACACAGAAAGGACTTCGCACAAAGCAGGTAGAGAACCGAAAGGTGCTTGGAGGAAAAATCACCTGCCGGGCAGAAGCCTACTCATGCCAGTCCTGGGATGACAGAGGCGGAGTCAGGGGCCTGTGTGCTCAGAGGTAAGACAGGCCAACGGCCGCCTGGCTGGTGGGTAGATGACCTGGGCAGTGAACCATCAGCTGAGGGCCATCAGGGTGGGATGCAGACTCATTGCAGCAAAATAATAATAATAATTATTATTATTATTATAATAGCTCAAACAACATTCCTGGAGTCCATCGGACACATCATCTGGGAAAAACATTATTTTTTTTTTCCATGTACTTCAAAACTAGGAAAATGCAACGGGGGAAATTTTAATACTGACAAGGCAGATAAAGTGCACATTACACCTTCTTAAAACAACACTCTCTGCAAAGGAGGCCCTGGTTTGGAACTCCCCTTTTCATGTCCTCATAAAACACTGATTTATTGACCATCGAAGACACATTTTTATTATTTCAGTTTTCCTGGTGTAAGAATTTCTGGTAGATAACTGAAAAAGCAAGCTATTTCCTTATCAACACAGAGAGTGTGTTCATATTACAGATTTGCCATTACAGGGGGAAGCGGTGGTCAGGAAATAACAGGGGAGGCATATGAAACATCCATCAACGAAACGCACTGCAGCCCACAGATCTGTGTGTGTGTGTCCTCCACACAGGGTATCGATACATACACCCAAGTCCTCCCTCCAGGATGGGAGGGAGTGGCAGGAAGACAGAGGGTGCAGAGCACGCACCCACCCTGCAGCCCTGAGCCCCACCCAGGGGATTTCCTCTGGGGGGGTCTCCCCACAGCCTTTCCAGGGCCCCATGGCCTCTGTTTCTGATTAGCCTACTTTACCACCTCAATAAGGGCCATGCAGAAGTTATCTCAAAACCATAAAAGTTCAATGCCCCATCTGCTTGGTGGCGTTTCCTGAATTAAGTCCTTTATGCTATCTGTAAGGTCATAAAAACGTGTGTTTTTTTTTTTTTCCTGGCAAGATTCCTTTCCACCTAAACCACTCACACCATCCTCTCGACTTAGAAAGCTTTCTCTCTCACCCGCCTCTTGGAATCATTTCTTCTCTGACCCTTGACTTCCTGCCCATCCTTCAAAGACCCCTCGAGAAACCCCTTCCTCCCGAAGTCCTCTCTGATTGAAACTCCCTCCCCTTCCTTTGTCACCCTCTGCACTTGTCCTACCGTGCTACTTTACTACTATTACAGCTTCACCCTCTCTACTAGACTGTCACCCGCGAAGACACATACGCCTTCCTCCTGTTCCTCACTGGCACAATGTTCTGCACACCATAAATGTTTGTTGTCCTGGAAACGAGTGCACCTGCCCTTAGGGTTTAGATAACCCGGGATAAACATGGCTGTGTATAATCAATTGCCTGAATGAAAACAGTGTGCTTCTAGATTTTCTTACTTGGAATAAACAGCAGGACTATCAACCCAAAAACTCGAAATGTTTTTATCTGTAGGCAAATACTGTTATTATGTTTGAGAACCAATTCCCTTGCAACTACAGGCAGGCAGAGATATCATCACAGAAATGTTCTAAAAGGCTAAACTAATAGTCTCCAGGTAAGTCTGAATCTATTTAATATAATGTAAATGAAACTAAATACATCCACTTGGTGGATAAAGCAATTTCTAGACGCTGTTTTTGCCAACAACTTTGCAAAACCAATTCCCATGCTAAGCAGTTCCTCAAGCCGTGTCTGGTGTTTGATCGTTAATGACATCAATGGATCAATTCAATTCCTAAGTTTTTGAACTAACACAACAGGCTGGCCAAAGCAGCAGCACCTGAATAGAGAGAGCGCTTGTAATAAGCACGGTTATCTTCGGGGGATGGTATTTTAACACTGCATCTAGCCTCAGCTTTCAGAGAAAATGAATTCCCATTGGGAGGCTGGGCACCAACTACAATACTCAGAAAAGCATCCCAATCTCACCTGATTGCAAAGGAGTTCAGGAAACGCCACCCAAAAATATGATGCTTTGGTGTGCTGATGACTTTGAACTGAGGGCACCTGGGGAACACAGCAGGTGCAGGCAGAGGCTTTCTCCCAGCTCCCCTCCCTCATCCGCCTAAAGACAAATGCTCCGAAAGGAACTCGATGGTTATGAATATCTTCCCTGGGAATCTTATCCACCAAGGAAGATTGACTGGGATCACAGGAGAGGAGGCTGGAGGTTAATGCCGCCCAGTTACCTCCGCCCAGGGCCTCTGAGACAACTTTTATTACCTGAGAGACTTCATCTGCCTAACAAAACCACCTTTATTCAACATTTCCTCCCCTCAAATCCTCGTAACTTGGGTTCCCACCACCCCCAGAAGCCCCAAGCTCCTATTCCTTTCTGTAGTTCCAGATGCTGTATAAACTTCTTCAAGTCTCGTATTTTGTGAGGTTCTATTGTCTACATCTGTAATTCAATATCTTTTCTCTCCTGTTAATCCGTTTTATGTCAATTTAATCCGTAGCCCAGCCAACAAACCAGAGGGTTCCTAAATGAAACCATTTGTTGCTTCTTTATAATTGGAACTGCCCAATGCAGAAGTTTTGATATGATTTTAAAAGGTACCTAATTAAAATGGCTTAAAGGGAAAAGGAGGCGAAACAGCGCTTGTTAAAAGGTCTCTCTGAAAAATAAACTTGTTTCCACGGCATTTGCTGTTAATATTAGAACCTAAGGCATTCAATGCACATATGTATGTATGTAGATTTTGCAACAGCAACATGAGATACTTTTTTAACAGCGTTGGTCCGGCAGGTTTTCCTTAGGCGGCTAGCTGTTCACTGAAACCCTGGTCCTTTAGTTCAAATAAGGTAGCACCCTGTTCAACCTGTTGAACACTTAATTAAGCAACACCTGAAGTGCTTAAAATGACAAATTCCATAAGGCTTTTCCGCCTTCTTTCCCTCAACCATTCTAAGAGACCCATACAATTGCGAATGAAATAGAATGAATCTTCAGAATTTTCTGCGTCAGCCTACAGTGCACTCCCATTATTTTTGTCAAGGTTTCCCCCTCTCTTTTCACCCCAACCATGTTTCATTCTCCAAGCGCCCCTCCCCGGGTCTGCACCGGGTTCGGTGCCCTGCTACCGAATGATGTTGGCAGCCCAAACCAATTTTAACAGAGAAGGGAAATCTGACACCGCTGAAACCAAGAAAACCACGGACACTCACTCTTCCCTCTGAAAAACTTTCAAGTGTATATTAACGATTGTTAAAGTATTTGGGGTGAGTTTGCTGAACGTTTCTTCTCCAGGAGGACAGAAAATCAGGACCTGGCTTTATTTACTTGATAACTGTACTGAGTGGTCCGGCAAAGAAATCTCTTCTGAGAAGCCACTCCGTTTCCAGGATCCCTAGAACGCCTGCCCAAGCCCTTTCTCAGCCAGGTGGTGCCCCTAAGTGTGGGGACACGGGTGTGTGGCCCCCAAAGGGGCTCTGCACCCAAGGCAACCCCTCGGGTTTAGGGATCTAAGGGAATCAGGTCTCTTTCTGGGTGGAAATTTGGAAAGGAGACCACCTGCAAGAAACCGTATTTCGGAATAGCTGTCTAACGCGCGTGCTGTCCGCGACTCCGCTGGCAGGGAGAAGGCGCCGGTACTGCCACTGCCATCTCCCCGCAGCAGCTGCTCCGCGGAGGCACTTAGTAGGTGCTCAAGAGGTGTTTGGAGAGTAAACGATAGCGTCAAAGTCTCGACTAAGGGGGGGGGGGGCTTTTGGAAGAGCCCGTGTCCGGGTGTTGGGGTCTCGCCAACCTGCCTCTTCTGCGCCCCAGCACCCCTCCACCTGCCCTCTCCCCGCTGCGCAGTCAAACCCTGTAACCGCCTCCCCCAGGGGCCCCCAGTCTCCGCACCCCACAGCCTCGGCTCCGGCTTCTCGGGAGGCGGAGGAGCCAGGACGCGTCGCGGCCCCCTCGCCCGGGTCCACACCCAGGGCTCCCGAGAGGGCGTCCGGCCGCGGGACTGCAGGGCAGGGCGGGCGCGGCTCCTTACCTGCAGCGGGGCGAGCAGCGCGCAGAGCGCCAGCAGCGCGGGCAGCGGGCGGCGCCACCGGGCGCGCGGGGCCATGGCGCGGTGCAGGCTGGCCGGGCGCTGCGGCCTCTGCGGTCGGCCCCCGCGGCTGCCGTCGGGCCCCGGTCGTCCCGCCCCGCCCCGCCGCGCCGCGCCCCGCCCCGCACCTGCCCCCGCGCGCCGCCGCCCGCCTCCGGCCTGGCCCGGCCGCGCCCGCCAGGTGGTGCCCGAGCGCGGGGCGTGGCCGTGCTGCCCGCCGGCTTCGCTGCGGGACGCCGGGCGCGGGCCCGGGAGGGCGCCCTGGGAGTGCTCGCCGCGCTCAGTGCCTCCTTTGTGTGGTCCCCGCCCCGGCGGCCCAGGTGCTCGGTCGCAGTGGGCGCGCGAGGCAGCCCGCCGGTGTCTTAACCTCTCCAGGCTCTGAGGCTGCCCGCCGCGGCGCCCCTGCGCACAGCCGGCCGGCGACCCGCCCTAGGTTGTCCTCACGTCCACTGACCCCTGCTGTGTATTTTGCTGTTGCTGGTAAAGTGTTTTATGAATACCAATTAGGTCAAATAGTTTGAAATTCCCATACTGATTTTCTGTTATTTGTTCTGAGAAAAAGTATGGGAATTTCCAACAATAACTGGATTTGTCTACTCTTAAAGCTCTGATTAAAGGCATAAACATTTAGGATTATTATGTCTTCTTAATGAATTGACCCTTTTATCATTGTTATATGTCCTCGACAGTGGTAAAAATTTCATATTTCCGAAGTCTACTTTGACTTTATATGGCCACTTCACCTTTATTATCAATAGCATTGATATGATATATCTGATTCTATCCTTTTAATTTAGCTATATTTATTTATTTAAAGTGACGGCATATAGTTGGGTCTTGGCTTTTTCCATTTTATCCAGTTTGGCAATCTCTGCCTTTTGATTGGACTGTATTTAGAGCATTCGCATTTAATGTGATTATGGATATGATGAAGTTTAAGTCTACTGTTTTGCTATTTATTTTCTATTTGTTCCACCTGTG
>RJWJ010045676.1:0-11658 GCA_004363605.1 Indri indri
CATCTATGTTTGTTAATTGGTGCTTATCAAAGTGAAGCTCCTCCTTGCCCACAGAGACAGAAGCATTATCTTCCCTGATAATTACAATTCAAAGAGATGGCCGTCACTTCCTTAAGAAAGACATTCCTATCCATTCATCCCTTGATGGACACTTAGGTTGATTCCAAATCTTGGCTATTGTGAATAGTGCTACAATAAACATGGGAGTGCAAGTGACTATAATCAACAATAAGTTAGGATATACTTTAAAATAACTAAAAGAGTAGAATTGGAATGTTCCTAACACAAAGAAATAATAAATGCCTGAGGTGATGGGTACTCTAATTACACTGATATGATTAATTCACGTTGTATGCCCGTATCAAAACATCACATGTACCCTATAAATATATACAAATATTATATACCTATAATAATTAAAAATATTTTTTAAAAATAAAAGATATTCCTAGGTAAAACTGGCAAGAGGCTGGAAGGAGATTTACATCTCAAACTGGACAGAGAAAATAATTTACAAGTTTTCTAATGTAAATGCTCTAAGTAAAGGGAAAGCAGGGGTGTAGAGTTAGGAAGAAACCTGTGTAATGTTTAGTCACGCTGAGGGGAACCTGAAGGCAGTCTTTCTTAGGTGACATCTTCACACAGAGGGTTGCATGACAGGAGAGGAATTCTGAAGATCTTGACTCCTCAGCTCTTTACTCCTGAGGGAGTCACTGTCTCTATATTCTAATTTTCAAATCTTTTATGTTGGGTAGTAGTCACAACTGTTCTCTATTCCTGAGGGAGACACTATCTCTATCTTCTGATCCTGTGTACTATACAAATCTCTGCAAAAGATACTCTGGTACAAAGGGCGCCTTCCTCTCAATATGTGTAGAAATGTGAAAGACCCCATGAATAAGGGTCTCCCAAACCTAATTTAGATATAAACTTTGTTAATGTGTTATGGGCAACAAAAATCTAATTCTATATTCTATGACACACTTTGATGGGCTTATTAGAAAAAGCTGAAGCATGACAAAAAAGTCACACGTTCACATTTTTTGCCTTTGCCCCCAAGATTTATTATTTATCCTGAAGAGTCAAACCTGTGATTTTAAATAATCTCAAACCTTATTTCTGATCACAAATAGAGTAGGTCCATTGTAGTTTTGTACTAAAATCATTTAAAAGATTTCTAGCTTATTAATTTTTTTCACCCAATTTTTATAGATAATGGAAATTAGACATAGATTTAATTAATAATGTAAAATCAAAGTTGCCAACAATATTAGTACAATTGATATTTTACCAATTTAGTAGTAAGGTAGTATGTGAAATTATGAGACTATATTGTGCATATTCTATACTATTCAACTGATTCATTTTCATAGATGCAATCAATTGTGTTAATTAATATTTTGCCTTAGTCTGTTTTTTCTCTTCTATACCCAAAAACCTGAGATTGGGTAATTTATAAACAATAGAAGGTAATTTGACTCATGGTTTTGGAGTCTGAGAAGCTCCAGGGCATGGTACTGGCATCTGGGGAGGGTCATCCCATGGCAGAAGGAAAAGGGAGTACATATGAAAAAGAGAGAGAAATTGGGCCCAAACTCATCCTTTTTATCAAGAGGCCACTTATGAGATAATTAACCCACTCTCATGATAACAGCATTAATCTATTCTTAAAGGCTCCACTTTCCAATACATTTACACTGGCAATTACATTTCAACATGAGCTTCAGAGGAGACATTCAAATCATAAAATCATAGCACATTTCTTGTTGTATTGTCAAGAAATTATATTATAAAAACATCAGGTATTAAGGTTACAGGGTTAACTTTTGTCTTGGGGCTTTACAAAGCAGGGATTAGGGTTTTGTTGTTTTGTTTTGTTTTGTTTTTTACACAGCTCTAAGGCTAGAACAAGCACAACATCAGTTATATCAGAAGACTTTGCAGAAATCATTTTCACAAAGGAAGTGCAATCATGGTACATTAATAGTTGACTATATCACATAAAGCTAAGAGGTATATTTAAATTATCATTTCTGGTATGTACAAAATTATAAATTATCTCTGTTAAGTAACATAATGGTAAAAATGAGGATATATTTTGAAACATATATAAATAACTATGTTGTCAGGAAACTAAGGGGGACTGAGTAAAACTCTATGCATATCATTTGCCATTGTTCTGAGAAGTTGGCAGATAAGGCCAGTAAATTATTTTTTTTTCCTACTGAGTCATTTTTTTTCATATTCACTGAATGTTTTCTTACGTTTATAATCTACATTAAGATTTCCCATATTTCACAGATCCTGAGGAATGTGTGGAAACAAGATACCATCCAAAGTGGATTTCACTCTAGTTTTCACAGACATCGATTGCTAAATTGAGGTGAAAGAGAAGAAAAGTATCTTTTTCTTAAACGCCCATCAGAAAATAGAATAATACGAACAATATTACACTTTTTCTTGGATGGTTGCTTCTTATATGACAACGAAAGGAAGAAACAGTGGCGGTGACAAAAAAGCCACGGCCATGTGAAGCCTACGCACTGGGCCCTCTGTGCCTGCTGCATGGCCAAGGATATGGCCATTAAAATGTTCCTCGTTTCAAATACAGTAGAGGCCGCAGCTATGGCAGACATTTTCAAAGCCAGGGTCTTTGATGCCCACATGCTTCCCAAGCTTTACGCGAAATGAAGTTACTGCATGAATTGTGCTATTCACAGCAAGGTAGTCAGTAACTATTCTTGTGAAGCCAGGAAAGAACCAACACCTTGATTTAGACCCGTGGGTGCTATCCCATGACCTCTGCCAAAGACCATATAAGAAGCGGAGTCCCTAAAGACTGAAGAAAAACTATGCTCTAAAATTTAAAAAAAAAAAAGGAAGTTATACTTCACAGAAAAAAATATAAAAAAAACACATTTCAAAATAGAGGATCACAACTAATTTTCCCTGATCAATTTCATTTATTCCAATGTGATTAACTCCAAATTTATTGGATCTTTTGGCATAAGTCTGCTTTGACAAAGTTATCTGCTCTTGGAAAATAATTCTTGACTCAGTTCCCTGTTTCAGTAATATGGTTATTATACAAGGTGGCAATATTAGCTTATACCAGGTATCTATTCCTCACAGTACCAATAAGCAAGGGTATCAGTTTCAGTTCTTTTTTCTGATATTGTCTTTTGCATTTTTTCCTATGGAAATCCCAACACAGAAGTTAAAGTAACATAAGATGAGAGGAGAGCAGAAACAGCCTATTGATGAAAAACAAAACAAAACTGACAGACTCTGGTTGTATTTTTAATCAACTCACAGTATCAGTTTGGAGAAGAGTAGATTCCTATACTGATATAATAAATAACTATTTTTTAAAGTATTTGGTAATTACATTCAGTGAAGTCCTTACCACACCTGTATAGTCTCTGTTAAGTTTTAAATCTCTGAAATATATTTTTATTAATATAATTTTACTTGTATAAAAATAAAACTCTTAAAGGATCAGTTTCTCTTTTTAATTGATAATTTTATCCCATCGTGGATTAAATAAAGTGTGTTTAATTAAGAATTAAGAAACATACTCAGATCTTTCTAACTTCTCTTTTGCTTCTAATTGGCAAGCTAGGGTTTACAAGTTGAGGGAGTACGCCTTTCATACTTTTTCCATCTAGGAAGAACAAAACATTACTTTTGGTTCTAAAAACTCTTTGACAGTTTTATTTTCTCAATATAGGATAAGGCAAAATCACAGAAAAATGTGTCAGATGAGGTTAAGGTGGAGCACAAGTGAGTGGTTATGGCTTCCTAGCCACATTAAAAGTGACATTACTGCCTTTAATGTAGATGTGAGAAACTTCTGCTCGTACTTTTCAAAAATAATGTAAAACCATGACAAATATTAGTCACAAGAAGATGTTCTTAAAACAAAATATCATAATGAGAAAAGAAACTTCTAATTTCTGGGCAGATTACAAAGAAGGCAAATATACTTTTAAAATTGTGGTAAAATACACATAACATAAAACTTAACATCTTAACCGTTTTTAAGTGTAAACTTCAGTAGTGTTTGGTATATTCACATTGTTGTTCAATTTCTGTTATTTTTTTCATCTTGCAAAACTCAAACTCTATACCCATCAAGGAGGTTCCCATACCCCTCTACATCCATTCTACCTCTATCTGTCAGAATTTGACTACTTTAGGTACCCGAAGTAGAATTATAAAGTGTTTTTCATTTTGTGATTGGCTTATTTTACTCAGCATAATGTCTGCAGGGTGAAACCATGTTGTAGCATGTATTAGAATATCTTTCCTTTGTAAGGCTGAATAATATTTCATTGTGTGAATATATTGACATTTTATTTATCCTATATAAACATATAATTTATCATAAAATAAACACGATATTTTATATATCAAAATAAATATGATGTTTGTATATCCTATTTTATTTATCTATGGATACTCAGGCAGTTGTCACCATTTGTTTATTGTGAATAATGCTGTTATATTAGATATACAAATATTTCCTGAAGGCCCTGATTTCAATTCTGTTGGATATATAAAACCAGAATTAAAATTATCAGATCATATGGTAATTTTATTTTTAACTTTTCAGGAAACATTATAAAGTTTTCCATTATGGTTACACCATTTTATAGTCCCACGAAGAGTGACAACGGTTCCAATTTTTCCATATCCTCACAAACACTTGTTATTTCATGTTTTGTTTGGGGTTTTTGTTTTGCTTTATTTTGTTTTGTGAAAATAGCCATCTGAATGTGTGTGAGATGGTATCTCATTAAAACACTAATAACTTTTTATTACCACTTATTATTAATAGCAAATTAAATAGTCTAAAGACAAGTTTAAACTACCCATTCTTTTCTTTCTACTACACATACACTTTTCAAAAATTATTAACTTTAATAAGCTTTATATTAATATTTTATATGCATGTATCTACACATATATCTAGATGCATATCTACATATACACATATATGCACACATACAAATTTATGTAGTTAGATGACAAAATTATTTAAAACTTCCAATTTTAGTGTAAAATAAAATTAATCTTAAATTTATAGTACAAGAAAAGCCATCTATTTTAATATCTGTATCAACTATAAAAGCAAATAATTATCCTTCTCAGTGACCTATTAGTCTTTTTTATTTTCCATAATTTTAAGTTTGTTTATGTGTTTTTAATCTAACCAAAGACCACCACTAATTAACCCGTTTCAAATATTAACCAAAGATGTTAAAGTGATTGAAAGATCTAGGAAACTATATTTAAGTTTACATTTTAAAGCAATGCAATTCCTGTACATACAAAAAACTTATCATAGGGATGACTATGAGAAATTTTACACAGACAACTTATAAATAAGCTAACAAGAAATAATCAGATTGATACAGACATCTGTTTTTTAAGGTCAATTAAATCAAACACATACATTTATATTATCAAACTTTAAATGTTTTATGGAAGCACCGACAACTTCTCTGACACTTTTTTATACCGGTTTGACAGTGTAAAAAAATATGTGAAGTTTAAATTAATTAGATTTTTCATTAGAAAACAACTTCAAAACCTTATATAAAATTAAATTTCCACATGCATTAGATTTTATTTCTTGATATATTCAAGCAAAAGATATGAGCTCCATTTTATTTTTTTGAATTTTTAATATATTTTTTTTAAATTTACTTCTTAATTTCAGAATATTACAGGGGTACAAACATTTTGGTCATATATATTGCCTTCGCACCCCCCCAAGTCACCTCCACAAGCATGCCCCAGACAGTGTGTACCACATCCAAAAGGTGTGGATTTACCCATCCCCTCCAACCCCCTCCCACCTGCCCAACATTTGATGAATGTTACTTCTATACATGCATGTAAGTGTTGATCAATTAGTACCAACTTGATAGTGAGTACATGTGGTGCTTGTTTTCCCATTCTTGTGATACTTCACTTCAAAGAATGGGCTCCAGCTCCATCCAGCATAATACAAGAGATATTAATTCACCATTATTTTTTATGGCTGAGTAGTACTTCATGGTATACATATACCACCTTTTATTAATCCAATCACGTATTAATGGGCACTTGGATGGTTTCCACATCTGTGCAATTGTGAATTATGCTGCTATAAATGTTCACAGGCAGATGCCTTTTTTATATAATGTCCTTTTTTTCTTTGGGTAGATACCCAGTAGTGGGATTGCTGGATCGAACAGTAGTTCTACTTTTAGTTCTTTGAGGTTTCTCCATTTGAGGTTTCCCTTTCCCCAAACCATAGCAGTTGCTGGAGTTCTCTGTGCCCAGTGACCTGTTTTCAGCACTGGGGGCACGTTTCCATCCCAGCTGGCAGGGCGACCTCAGTTTGTGATCTTCCTGCCCACAGGCATTTGGTGGGTTCACCTGCTGATGGCACAGATGGTGGGGTGGGGAGGCCTAAAGGAGAGATTCGCGTTCCAGGGTCAGGTGGCAAGTGAGAGTCCATGCCCATCAGGAGGGTGTGGAGGAGCACAAGAGAGCAGGGTTCTGTGGGTGAGCCCCATCTCTCCCTCCCCACCCCAGAAAACCACCATATTGGAGTTTGCTATGCCATTGTGACTCAATTTGCATAAATACTGAGCTCCATTTTAGATAAATTCTTCATGCCAGTCTTATTTGTTGAATAATTTTATTAGCCAGCTTGGTATTTATATTATCTTTCTTCTCTATGATCAAGGATCATTCAATTTTTAAAATAATTTGTTTCTGTAGTATATATGAATGACAGATTTGGATGATTATGTAATTTCCAAGGGTGTCCCCCAAATCTGTTCGTAGGTACATATGGTTGCAATTATAAATACATCACTGTAATTGCCTAATTATTTTGCTTCTTTGAGAAAGTAGTAAAAGCTATTCTTTACAGACAACAGAAAACTGGCAGCAATTTCAGTCCACATAAAAATAAATATATGTACAATACCTGTAAGAAAAAACAATAAACACTTGTAAAGAGAAGAAACCCTCAAAATGTATAGTCGTGCAATTTGTTTTACATGAATTTTGTCCTTTCTTCACATTCATCAGAAGTAAGTCATAGATTATTTTAGACTTTTTCTCTCATGTACTGGATTTTGAAGCACTCAGATCCCAGGTTTCCTCAAACCAACAGTAAACAGGGTCATAAAACTAACACTCCGTTTACTCTACTTTATTGTTTCTCAACTAAGTTGTTGAGCCCAAAATTCTCCTTCTGGGGATATTTGGCAATGTCTGCAGACATATTTTGTTGTCACAGCTAGCACAACTGGAGGATGGGGTGTAGTAGTGGGTAGAGGCCATGGATACTGCTAAATATTTTACATTGTACAGGAAAACCCCTGAAACAAAGAATGATCCTGCCCAAAATATCAATAATGTCAAAGGAGAGTTAAGAAGCCCTACTCTACTCCATGTTTTCAAAGACTCTATAGACATTTTGACAGAAAAGCTGCTTCTTCCCCCTCCCACATCCACAGACCTCATACCAGGTACCCAGTACCTCATTGAAAGATGAATGGTGTGCTTCAGAGTCTCATTCTTAAAGACAGTATTCAGCTCATATCAGTTCCCAGCTAGAATATATATAAGAAACACATTTCTCAGTTGTTGATTTTCGAAAGACAGATCTTAACCAAATCAAATATATAGATGAATGATGATCAGACTTTGATATTCAAGATTCTGAAACTGAGCTCATACATTTCTGTGCCTCAAGAAAAGCTCACCAATAGGCTGTATGAGTTCTGGAACAGGAAAATCAGGATAAGACAAAGGATCTCAAAAGTTTTGTGCTGTTTCTGTGGGTTGCAATGGGGCAAGCCCACCTGAAACATTGCTGCTGATAGTCAAATTAATAGGCTAAAGGAATGTATCGCCATTTGGCTTCTACAAAAGAAGATCTCAAAAGATGAAATCTTTCATATTAATTCATTATGAAGTTTAACCTCATTTGTTATTATATGAGGTCATGATATAGCAGAAAAGAGAGAGGGTATGAAAAGAAAGAGGCAAAAATTATAATGGAACAGTAAGAAATATTCAAGGGCCAAAAAACATGAAAAATAGAAAACACTATATGGACCACAGAAGTACAGTTTAAACGTGCAGGTTTAATGAGAGATAATAAACATAAATTTAGGTGAGTTTGTTCTGGAATATTGTGGTGATGGCAAGAAATCAGCACAAAATTTTATACTAATTTTTCTGAATTTTTTCTTGAAATATTTTGTTGATATTTATTTTTCAATGTTGGTAAGTTATTTGCTACACAAATTTCATTTAAATAAAACATCTATATACATTGTTAAACAAAATTCATAATCATCTCTGATTTTTTCTGGGTCATTTTATCATTCTTTTCCCTTTATTAGCAATACAAATGGCCCATGAGTATAAAAAAAAAAAATCAAAGCTTGTAATAGGTTAAAATATCCTTTGTTATATTTTTGTTGTAGAGGAAGCTCAAGTTTAACTTGTCTCTGTCTTTATTTAAGAATAAGAAAATAGCTAATACTCTATCTGTATGGTAAATTTAGTGGATATAGCAATGAATAAACTTACCTTAGAAATATTGGCTTGTGAAATACTTTAACTGGTTAAAATTTGTAATTCTTAATAAGTATCCTTTATGCTGACGTGATGCCAACCAGAGTAAACTAAAACTATGCTTCGTTATGATCAGCATAGATTTTCTCATGTTGATATAAAATATAGTTCAAATTAATGTTTTTTACATAATTAAAGATACACGTACTTGTTACCATTAGAAATCTTTTAGTTAAGCTGAACTCTTCCTACCCAAAATAGCACAATATCTAATTTTCTATTCTGTTGAGCAGATCTTGGATATAGAGATTAAATTTTAAAGTGTGACTAATGCACAAGAGTCCCAATTCTGCCTGTATCGCAGACGCACTTATCATTAGTGTCCCTGAGAGTTTTTATATTTAGATAAAGCATTAAGTGTATTATTACTTGCAGAAACATTTATTTTCATTAAGTAGAAATTATTGAAAGATAAGGATAATTAATAATAATTTTCAGATTATTGTTTTTAGAAGTCATTTCTTTGGGGCACTATTGTTAAGAAATTCTCACATGATATACAGTTAAAATGACTTTTAAACAGGGAAAACTATTTCTTATTATTCTTCTCTTCTTTTTCACATGCAACAAACAGCCAGACTTAAGGGAAATATATTTCTCTTGTTGTCCACATGCTTTTCTCCAAGTTCTTAGAAATGTCACTTAACTTTTAGTGTTCAGTGTTACACCTTCCCTGGAAGTTGCTGAGCTTGGCAGCCTTGGCAAGAATCCTTGACAGCTTGTCAAGCCCAAGGCAAATGCATGTAATCTTCCCTCCCAGTAATTAATAATTAACTATTGTTCACTAATCTTTAATGAATGGCAGTTTAGAATAAGCTAGTCTTTAAAAAAAATAAAAGAAAAACAAAGAGATTTTTATTTCAAAAGGAACTTTTTAGTTCAGGATTTTAACAAGTCAAACTATTCCTGGGGCTAATTGGGAAAATAGAGATGAAAACGCACACAACTGTGTGCACAAACCCCATCGCACAGTAGTCACAAGACCTCTAACCTGTTTTTCTTGAGATAAACTCTAAACTCCTCCTGAGGTCTAAACAGCAAAGCACACTTATCTTCCAAGGTACAAAAAAACACACCCAAACAGCATTTTGTTTCCTACCATGGCAGGTTTTTGCTTAAGAATCTGAAAGAATTGGATTTCTGAAACACTGACATGTGATTGCTATTATCTATCCTGTCAGAAATATTTTTTTCTGAGCAGTGGAAGGAGTTTTTTCTGATGAAAAGAAAGAAGAAAAGGCTGATGAAATCATTTTAATAAATGTGAATCATTAGATGTTATTTGTATTCAGCTTTGTTCTATAGGTATTCACAGTGTCACCAGTTGTAATGACAATGTGTTGAGTACTTACTTGATAGGGAAAAGCTGAAACACCTTTTTCTTGACATTTGAGGAAGTGAAAGGAAGAAAACAATGTCCTTTAAAACTGTTGAAACTAATGATGTTCCCCAGTGCTGGCGAAATAATGCTTCTGCTCATGTAGAAATCATTTCAGAATTTCTCAATGCAAGAAGAAAATAATACATTTACAATCACTCAGTGTAAGTCACCGAAGAGGTAACCAAGCTCATCATACATATATGAATATGGGTCAAGGCTTATATAAGAAATCCAAATAGACCTGGTTATTCATATCTTTTCTGGCTAACATTATATACAATGTTATATTGCAAGGCAAAATCCTCTCCAGTAATATTGAAAATGAATGGAAGGATTAAACCTTTCAGGCTTCCCTTCATCTGTCCTCTTATTGCCTACCCTGCAAACTTAGTCTGTTTGGTTTTGCATTGTAATATTGACTCCTCTACCTTTGCCAGACTTCTTTTTGTTGATGCCTACCTTCACAACCCCTACTTCTTACAATTCTCTCAAATTCTTACATCTTGAAAATATGGATCAAATGAAATTTTTGTTCATGCTTAGGTGAATTTGAGCATAGAAATTTCCTCTATTTACAGCTTTAAATAAGCTGTAATAAATAGATAATAAAATAACTGTAAAATAAATAAAAATATATTATTTTACCCTATCTGACTGACACATTGCCTTTAATTTTCCTAAAGAAGTTCTTTTTATTTTAATGTGCATGCTTATTACTTCTTTGAGCAAATCTTGTGTGATATAAAGAAAAACAATAGATTTAGAGTCCAGCGAGATTGATGATAATGGTTTTTATACAGTGATCTCTCTATAAACTTCCCGCATTAATGAATGGAAACGATATCATCTTTCTAAATATCATTTCGATATGTGAGATAATGATAATACTTAATAAGATATGAATGATGAAATAGTATAGTGTTTACTAAAGCACTTGTAGACTGAGAAGCATGATAGAAATTATCATTGTCTGCTTTATCCCACATCATTGCCTATCACATTGTTTTGAGACTTACCTTCTAAATTTCCATGAAGTTAGATAAATCAAATTAAATATACAGCATCTCTAATGTCCACCCAAAAAAATAATGAGCATAAACAAGGGAGAAAAGTGGCTCATTAAAAAACTGCATAATTTTATCAAACATGGTGGAAGCATATGAGCAGCATTTCAAGTCCTAATTGTACTTTGCATTACTATTGAGGCTAAATGAGTTTTACAAATTTTTATCGGCTGTAAATTCTTTATGTGGTGAATTTAATGTTTGGTTAAATTAGAATGGCACATCTATATTACAGACTAGTATGTAGGTATTCTAATCTTATTATAAAATTATATTTATTGCTAAGGGAATATATTACTAAATAACTTTATGATTAAAGATAGGCTACCAAATAATATTTTCAGTATAAATGTGCTATAAATTGTATCTATATATTTAAGCATTAAAATTGTTATATCACGGTGATGAAAATTGTAGCAACTTCATGTTTTATTTTGTCTGTACTTAGAATTTTTTCACAATGTAGAGTTAAGTATTTATAATCATAAAAAAGTGAGAAATATCATTTTGATTTTTGGTAAAAAATATGTTCAGTAGTTATACATATATATAAATAGTGCA
>RJWJ010045677.1:0-11619 GCA_004363605.1 Indri indri
CTAAGCGAAGTATCCCAAGAATGGAAAAACAAGCACCACATGTACTCACCATCAAATTGGTAGTAACTGAACAACACATAAGTGTACATATAAGAATGGCATCTATTGGATGTCGGGTAGGGAGGGAGGGGGAAGGGGGAGGGGCGAGGGGGGGATGGGATGGATATATGCATACACAAAGGGTGCAACGCGCACCCTCCGAGATGGACACTCTTGGGACTGGGACTTGGGGGGAAGGGGGGGCAAGGGCAACATACGTAACCTAAACATCTGTACCCCTATAAACAACAAACAATAAAAAAAAAAAGAGACTAAAAAAAAAAATTAAAAAATAAAAACAAAAAGAACTATAATTAAGTTGGACTCCATCGAATTAAAATGCTTTTGCACAGCAAACAATAAAATATTTATAGGATGGGGGAAAACATTTGCAAAGCATATGTCTGATAAGAGGTCAATACCCAAATTATATAAGAAACATAAATCAAAGGCAAAAACAATAATGACTGTAATAACCAGTTGAAAAATAGGCCTAAGGCCGAACTGATATTTTCCCAATGAAGACATACAAGTGGCCAACAGATATATGAAAAGGTGTTCAACATCACCAATTATCAGGGAATTACAAATCAAAATCATGATGAAATATCACTTCATCATACTTGTTAGGATGGCTAATATAAAAAAGAAGACAAGTTTTGACAATGATGTGAAGAAAAAGAAATCACTGTTGTTGAGTTGTAAATTGGTAGATTCATTTTCAAAGCAAGTGTGGAGGATCTTTAAAAACCAAAAAAAAAAAAAAAAAATAGAATTGCCATACAATTCAGCAACCCCACTTCTGTGTATGTAATCAAAGGAAATAAAATCAGCATCTCAAATAAATACATGCACTCCCAAGTTCATTGCAGAATTATTCAAAATTGCCAATAAATGAAAACAACTTAGATGTTTCTGAATGCTGAATGGACAAAGAAAATGGGGTACATATATGCAATAGAATATTATTTGGAGATAAACGTATTATTCAACCATTTCAATGACATAGATGGACAGGGAGGACATTATACTAGCTGAAATAAGTCAGGTATAGAAACACAAATATTGCATGATCCCCCTTATATGGGGAATCTAAAAAGGTTGTACTCATAGAAGCAGAAGGTGCAAAGGTGGTTGCCAGGACCTGAGGTGGGGAAAATGAGGAGATATCATTCAAAAGGTACAAACACTCATTTATATAATATGATGAATAAGTTCTGTGGACCTAATACATAGCATTGTGACTATAGCTAATAATAATGGTTTTTATCTTCAAAATCTGCTATGACAGTAGACCTTGTGTTCTGACTACCAACAAAAGGTAACTGTGAAGTGTTAGATATGTCCCTTAACTTGAAAGTACTAATCATTTCACAATGTACACACATATCAAGTCATTACATTGTATATAATAATTATACAGTTATACAACTTTTATTTGTTAAAAAGTCCATAGCACAGACATATATACGTATATATGTAAAAGTGTGTGTGTGTGTATATATATATATATATATATGAATGACACAGTTCCAGTAAGCTTCATACTAAACAAAATTATAAAATGATAGTTATTGAGAAGTAAAGAAGATGGTAAAGATTATTTAAAATTGGAAAAAAAAGGAAAAATGCAGAGGTTGAATATAGGATGAGCAATATTCTAAGGTGCCCAATGACACAGAATATTTAAGAAATGTGGAGAGTAGATATATTAAACTATATTAAAGTTGAGGAATTTGGATGTGTAGAGTTTATTATTCATCACAGTCCACACTAAAACAGAATTTAGAAGTAAAATAACATTAGATTTTATTATATTTAGGGAGACACTTAGTGTTCTGATAATATTACTGAGTATGAATTTCTGTAGAATCGCATTTAACACTTCCATAGGATAGGAAACAATAAAGCAGAAAACACAACATTTGCTTGTGGTGTTCCTGGATTTCTGAACCAAATACCAATACCACCACTACACTAAGACATTTGAGATATGATGTAAAAAGGGAAAATAAAAAATAGTTTGTCACAGAGTTCCTCAGAAATACACAGATATTCCCATCTCTTGAAAAGGAATGGAAGAGCAGTCACATCCTGTGGTCCCTTATTAGCAATGAAAAGGACCCTGACTCTCATTGTAAATCTGAGGGAAGATTACTGAAGATCGCTAAGTCAAGTCCTTACATAACTTAAGGACAAAGGCCAGAGAGCCCATATGTGAGATTAAGAGAAAGAACACAGGCTTCTCAGAAACCATTTCCATTGGAGCAGAACTGCCCAAAACACAATTTATAGTCTGGCTTTCCCCTTGACCTCTCACCTGTGTCATCTGCTTCATTCACTCCCACCTACCTGGGTGTTCTGCTACAGTTTCATGTCTCTTCACATTCCAGGGCCCTTTCCTTTGCTCCAGACAGGTGATGAGGTCTGGCTTAAAGACAGCAAGACCTGTTTTATGAGAAAAAAATGACATTACTCTTGCTAGGATTCTTCAATTACCAACCTACTATTGTGCTCTGTAGGAAAGAGAGAACATAATATAAGATTTTAGAAAATCAATCAAAAACACCATTCCCTGATGGAAACTTTAGAATATTTAGGAAATCTTTAAAATTTGCAGGTCTTGGCTAGGTGTGTTGCCTCACGCCTGTAATTCTAGCACTCTGTGAGGCCAAGGTAAGACAATCGCTTGAGGTCAGGAGTTTGAGACCAGGCTGAGCAAGAGTGAGACCCCATCCCTACTAAAATTTAAAAAATTAGCCAGGCATGGTAGCACACACCTACTATAGTCCCAGCAACTAGTGAGGGTGAAGCAGGGGGATCGCTTGATCCCAAGAGTTTGAGGTTGCACTAAGCTATGATGACACCACTGCACTCTAGCCAGGGTCACAGAGCAAGACTCTGTCACAAAAGCAAAATAAAACAAAACTAAAATAAAATTTGTGTGGGTTGCTATCTCTATTACCCAGCACTAGTGAATCAAAAACTGATGCTAGAAATTTAATTTTAAGAAGTAGACAATATTTTACACTCCTAAATTTCTGAAATTACCACTAGGATACAGATCAGCTTGAGAATGGGTAAGAGTAAAGTCAAGATAAAACGTCTTGAAGATTTTTCCTATACAACAAGTCCCCAAGATTTCCTTGGAAACAAAGATCTAAAATTAATTTATATAACAGAGAAACTCCCAGAAAACTTCCTACAAAGAAAGGATATGAAATCCTTAGTGTGGAATAGAAATTACATATTGAAGTCATCCTCACCCAGGGAGACCAGGTTTCTGTAGTTCTCTAACATCACATCTCTATACAAATTCCACTGAGCAGGTTCCAGGCATGCCCGCTCTTCTGGAGAAAATTCTATGCTCACATCCCTGAATGTCAACAGTCCCTGAAAGAAAAACACATATTTACAAAGTGGCTATGGGAAGAGTTCTGAATTTGGTTCCAGGTAAAATGAGAGAGGGAAGGTAACAGTTTCTTAATTATATGAGTGATTGGAATTATTCAAAAAGACAATTTTTAACAGAAAAATATTCTGTAAGGTATTCCGTAACACTGAGGAATGAAACTGACATAAGATCAACAAATCCAGTGTAGGTACTATAGTTTTCTGGATGATACAGTATAAAATTCAGGGCACCAAAACAGACATTTACATTTTTAAGTTCTACATTACGTCATGCAGGATATGTTGTGTATGTATTTCAGATGGAAAAGTCATGCTGACTAAAAGGTATGTCTCAAACTTTAACGTGTACAACGACGAAGTGGAGACATTGTTCAAATGCACATTTTGATTCAGGAGATACGGAGTGAAACCTGAATATCTGAATTTCTAACAAGCTCACTAGTGATGTCAATGCTTCTGGCTCAAGAGGATTGTCTTTCAAATGTCCAGTAAGTGGCAGAGCCTGGCTTTACTCCAGTTCATCTGACTAGAAAATAAATATGAGTGCCTTCATTTCCCAAAGCAAGCTATGTGCAAAGCAAATCTAAACAGAAAGGGAGCTTCCACATTAAATGTGATAGTTTATGCACATCAGTTGGTAAATCCTCTCAAGTTACCTATTAATAGTTAAGAGAAAAATAATAACTCTACAGTGGAAAAATTTATCAGAAAGAACCGTAACCAAGTGAATACAATTAACATGAACTATAATAGGACAAATTAATATTTGGAGCTAATGGACGCAGACACAACATCACTAAAAGCAAACTAAAATGAATGAAAACTATATATCATATCAATTTAACCACAAAGAGAAAAGTTTAGTTGTCATGACTTTAAAACACAGTACACTAGTAAGAGATCTTTAGTGGAGTATACATATTCTATTTCTACTAGACATTAAAATGATGTATTTTCCAGGTTCTGGAAACTGATGCCAAACATACAAGTACAGAAAGCTTTTGATGTGTTTCTATGATGTAGTATACCTGAAAAAAATCTGAATAAAGTCAGCACAAGACAACTTGAAGTTAATCACGAATGTCAAAATAGGTACTGAACTTCTAATAAAATAAGATTCAATTTCATTAAAAACATATAATATATATGTGTATCATACTGAAATGCAAACATACTTGAAGATGTAAAGTGTTGTTACATTAAGTTAGTTTAGGAGATGAAAATAGTAATCATTGTTCATGATTGTGAAAACAGCATTGTCTAAGCAGATATCTATTTATATTTACATATGATGTTTATTTAGTTTCTATCCATCGATCCATTCAATCCATAAGATGTATGAAAAAGTATGCACTTAAAATAAATGAGTGTCTGATAAAAGATGCATTTGAAATGTATGATAAAAGTTAGATAATTACATGGTGTCCAGAGACTTGCATATCAACTCAGAAAATATAAAATGAGATTATGTCCTCAAATCTTTCAGATGATTTAAGAAAATATACAAAAAAAGCCGTAGTTATGATTATGACTTGACAATATGGAAGACAATGTTCATTTCCATGGAGACTAGAGCCCATTTTAAAATAGATACAAACTATAAAAGTATCATTGAAAGACTAACAAATTAGATGATCACAAAAATAAATATCTCTGTGCTATTGTACAATAACTGGATCTATTAACAAATTTCAATGATCTCCATATGTTTTTATAATCCTCTTCCTCTCGTTTTATAACAGATTCCCAGTCCAGTAGGGCCTGAAGAAGAGAATCCTGTAATTTTAACTACTCAACCTTTTCGAGTTGTTTCCCAGAAAAGGCAGATTTTCCGCAAAACAAAGGAGTTGAGATTCCAAAGGCCCCTGTGCAGACTTCCTGATGCCAAGACTCACCATCCCTCACTAACCTGCTCCAATGCATATAGCACCTCATCTATTTTAACACAACTTATATGCCCCGATGCACATAGCCTCTTCTTAAAAAACTTGCTCCTTCTGTGAAGTGGGAAGTGGAAACAATCAAAAAAACTCTCCTTTATGACTTGGAGAAAAACGAACACAGGAATCATTCTTTTCTAACAAAATCTGGCATTCTCCACACTGTGCCCTTTTTGGGCCCCAAATCTGTAGACATACCTGGTCCAATTTTTCCAAACCTAATTTCACTTATTTTTCACAATACCTTTTCAAGAAGCTCTACTGAGTAATTCTTGAAAATGTATAATCTGTTTTACGCTTTAAAAAGAATTTCCCCAGTCTGAATTAATATGAATAGACATGTGATGCTTTCCCCTGAATTTCAAAAAAATAAGTCAGAAACCTGATTTCATGGTAATCATTCTCATTTGTTTGGTGTATTTTGCAATTATTTGTGAATATTCATGAAGCTTCTCAGATAAGAGCACACTAAGCCCACAATAAGCCTACTAGGATACTAAAGGTATTCCTAGTTTTATGTAAACAAAAGTATTATTTACTTTGAAAGCTTCTATGGATTTTCCTAATCTACAGTTTAAAATACAAACATAGGTAACTCTAGAAACCAGTTTACAGACCAAAACTCATGTAAGGAATAATTACGCTACATATAAATTTCCCCTATAAAAGAAAATATACCTCACAGTTCCATTTCCCCCTTGGCAGAAGGGAGAATATAGGAAAGCTCAGGAATAATAGTTAAAGGGAGTGGGCATCAAATAGGAGAGTTTGAAGTTCATGACTACTAGGACAGGGGAGTGGAAAGGCTCTCAGTGAAAAAGGAAACAGGCCTGGAAAGGAAGTGACTTGCTCAAGTTCATGCAGGTGCCGCTCCCCATCACTGGTATCACCACCTGAGTTCTGCCTCCTGTCAAATCAGTCACTTTCTCCCATCACCACTCCTCCATGGTCTAAGGTTCTACTCTCTTTTACACTTAACTCCATATTCTCTTCTTTTAGACGCATACATGTGTACATATGTAAGTTATATATTGTGTTTACATGTACACATACATTTATACATGTGTTTGCATATTGTCTACACGGTACCCAATTAACCTAAAAATAAATGAGTGCTCATAAACTAAATCAATAAGACCAAATATTTTCCAATTTCACATGACTTGAGTAAATATTTTGGTCAATATGACTAGTTTAATATGGGTAGTTTAATAAAAAAATTACATCATCCTACGTATCAGCAAAATACTCATTTAACTTAACTTTAAGGTTATTGCTTTTATAATACTTGCCTAACAGAGTAAAATAAAAATGGTTATAATAAAAAGTTTAACCTGAGATGATGGCTAGGTTTTTCTTATGTCTCATGAGACTTTACAAACATAATTGTTAACAATGAATAAAGCAACATAAAAGGAAGTTTATAAATGAACTTATAATAATAATTATGTTTCATAATATGTTAATTTAAAAATGTTTTTCAAATATTTTTGGTAACTATACTCTCAGAGTTTTGCAATGGTAAATTAAATGATGAATATTCACTGAATATATAGATCATTTCCAAATAAGATATAATGCTAAGACATTAATTACTAAATATAAGTTTAAGCTTATATACATTTGGTTTCTTATTGCACAGATAAAATATATTTAAATCTGTTAGTAAATATGTTCTTTTCTACATTGAAAAATTATTCCATTACAAAGGCTATTCTTCTAAACATTATAAAATGCATATTCATAAATTATCAGTAGGTGAGTCAGAGTTAAACTTCCCTACTTCTTATGTTTTCACTATGAATTAAAGTTACTAAGACTTAAAATTCTTACTAACATATGGTAACTAAAACTAGACAAAAGAAGAGAAACAATTCTACAAGCAGTGTGTATAAATAAAAGAAGATGTATGTTTTTGTGCAAAAGGTTATTCAAATATACATAGGGATGGGATTTCTGGTTAAAAAAAGTAACTTTGCCTAGTTTAGAAGTTATTTAAAGGTTCAATTGAATTGAAAGAATGAAAGAAGAAAAAAAAGTAATAAACTGGGTATAGAAAGTTAGAGAAAAAAGAGAATGGAAATATTATAAGAGATTATAAAACATACATAGAAATCTTATCTTGTGTGGCCAAAGATGATTGAGATTCAATAGATTTGTTTATAAAATTTTATTAAAATTAGCTTTAATATTAATAATACAGAAATTGAAGGCTAAAATTTGGCCTTCTCATTTAAACAAGATATTCATGAAGTATTAATTGGAGATGCTAAAAGTATTTGCTTCACCTTTTCAGTAAACTGCCAAAAAAAAAAAAAAAAGACAAACGAAAGAAAGAAAATGACCAAATTTCTTAGTTGAATTTTTGTGTAACTATGGCCCTCTACTATTTTCCTATTCCTTCTTGGGTATTTCCTTCTGAGCATCACAGAGACTGAGAACTCCTTTCGCTGGTCAAATAATTCAGTCTATTTGCAACGTGTGACCAATTTCTCAGCATTTCTATTATGGACACTACCCTCATTCCTCCAGACCAATGGAATATATAAATGAGGTACTACAACATCAACTGACAAAGTTTATAGTAACTTTTAACCTTCTCTGGACTAATGCTCTCCTCTTGGTATCTTTAATATCTGTTCTAGGCCAGGCGCGGTGGCTCACGCCTGTAATCCTACCACTCTGGGAGGCGGAGGCAGGAGGATTGCTGAGGTCAGGAGTTTGAGATCAGCCTGAGCCAAGAGGGAGACCCTGTCTCTACCAAAAATAGGAAAAATTAGCCAGGCGTGGTGGTGCACACCTATAGTCCCAGCAACTTGGGAGGCAGAGGCAGGAGGATTGCTTGAGCCCAGGTGTTTGAGTTTTCTGTGAACTAGGCTGACGCCATGGCACTCTAGCCTGGGCAACAGAGCGAGACTCTGTCTCATAAAAAAAAATATATATATATGTATATATATATATATATATATATGTTTTATCCCCTTTGGAAAACATTAGCTTTCTCCCTTCAAAATAAGAACAGAAAAGCCCATGTACCTGCCTTAAGTAGCACATAAACAAGATCTCCTTACAGGCGATGTTCTTCATTATCACGACTTCAACCTAGAAATTATGTTTATTGAAAAATACCATCAAAAAAAGATTCCCTCTAACCCTGGTGGTAGAAACCATATCAGGTATTGCTGACCAATCTCTGTGATGCTAAATTGAACGTCAATATCTCTTATAACATTTGGTCACCCCTCTATCTAAAAATGGCTCTGACAAAACCCCACACTGGACTCTTTACCTCAAATTTTTCTCCAGGAATGATCACCTATCTATTTTAGATGGAGATTCTATTTTGGGGAAAACTGCCAATTGCCTGCCTGTCCATCAAGAAGATAGCTACATGCAACTTAGAGTGCTTTCACCTTAACATGGTGCCACTTCCCATGAACACATAAATAGAAATCTTCCTATAACCTGAGGAAAAATTGCTGGAAGGTCAAACTGCTACCTCTATCACAGATCAACAAAAAGCAATTGATTTACTGGCAGAGGTTGTATTGGACATCAGATTGCTTTAGATTATACATTACCTGAGCAAAGAGACGTATGTACAGTGGCAAATACCTCTCATGTATACATAAATAGTTCTCATGAAATAAAAACTAATCCAGGAAAAATCATAAAAGATGACACTTTTAGAGACAAGTCTCTAAGAAAGAACCTAGTCTCTAAGAAAGAACCTAGATTTAATTTTCTTCCTGATGTTTATAATTGGTTCCCAATGGAATAGATTTTTGTTGCTCTGGCATACAAATCCTCTTTTGATTATTCCTATGAGCATTATATTTCTACTATTCAAATTATTAATGCTATGTATCTCATGGTTTTACTTCTTCCAAGATAATTAAAATCATGGTATTCTAAAGATTACAGATAATAAAACGAGCAACAGAAACTATATAAATCAAGGACTGGACTGAAGTCTCATTCTTGGCACTCTGTGATGCCATCTCAATTTTGCTTGTAGGTGCTCCTAAAATATCTCACTAGGCTACATCCTCTTCCCCCTTTCCCACTGTGGGACAGTACTGTCTAAGAATGAGAATACCTGGTGATGAGGGACACCTAGACACTGAGACTTTGAGCCACAAAGCTTCTGAAGTGAAATATTTTGATTAAAATGGAGAAATATGAAAGAAAAGAAACTTTTTGTTTGAAAAATACAAGCCTCCTCTAAATTATCAGGTTCAGAGGAGCAGAGAAATGAGGCTGCAGTCATGTTCCACTCCCCACTTTGAGTATTAAGCTAATTAACGATCCCTAGAAACTGCTTGCTCTGTGTGTGGCCTCTAGACTGATTGACACAAGTAGCTATGGACATGCTGAACACCATAACTCACAGAATAGCTCAACAACTTATAGCCAATCACTAACCAATGTTTATGTAAATCAGTAAGAATTCTGACAAACAAGTTTGCACTGGCCCACTCCATATGCCCCTTTTTGCCTTTAAAACCTGCTTATAACAAATACCAAAAGGATCTCATAGCCAAGGTTACCTGGGTCTGTACGTAATCTGGTCAGGTAAACTCTTCAAAATTATATTTTGTGCCTCAGTTTCTTCCTTTAGGTTCAAAAATTTACAAAGTGTTAATACCTGGTGGACAACACCAAAAATGGCCTTGTCCTGCAACATCAAAAAATGAACTTGAAACAAAGTCCCATTAACAGTGGAATGTGTGAGCAAACTGGGTGAGCCACAGCCTCAGACAGGAGTATGTGTGCCACAGACTAAGGCACAGAAGCCACAGAAAAACTCTTAGACCATAATAGTAACAGAATATTTAAGGTAACATTAAATAATGAGAACTCAAAGAGGCAAACCTGAGCCATCCTCTGCTTCATGATAGATATTTAAGCTACAAAGAGTAACAAAAAGAATCAGGATAACAGTCACCTCTGGGTGCAGAAGGGAGATGAGATGGGCCCACACCACAGCTGCCTGGGGCTGTTGGTTCATCTGCATGGTGAGTCCATGTATGTTCATAGTCTTATTACTTAAATTCTGCATGAAACTATTTAAGAATTCTCTTTCCTTCTTCAGATCATATCACTCAATCCACTCTGATTTTCCAGCAAGAAAATAAGAATCTTACACTCAAATCATGGAATAAAAATTCACAAATATTTGGGAAAACCAGAATTAAACGGTAGCAAGATTTTATAAAGGAAACAAAAGGGAAACAGCTCAGACAAGCAGCCTGTTTCATCCACAGTTCACAAGGAACCCTATATTCTGTAGGATGAACACGTTTTCAAGCTTGGGGACTGCTCCTACTGTGGAGATATAGCCTAGTATGGCTCACTATTAGGTAGTGAGTGAGAGAAACCTGAGAAGCTGGGAAATTAAATTCTGAGAGCTCCACACATCCTACTGCCCCTCCTCACAGGATGGAAATGCTCCCTCTTCCAGTCCCTCAATTTTCACCAGTGATCAAACACTCACCTGGAGTCAGTTTATGGTTTTGACTTAGGATGCCATTATTCTTTCAACACTTCTAACACCAAAATGTTTGCCGTTGGCTGAACACCAATCAATTCTCCAACAATAATTGGTGGTCCAGCAATTCAATTCTGACACCACCCAGAGATAGCACAGAACCCATAGCTTCAGGGCCTGGTCCCACATCAGTGCTCACACTTAAGATACCATCTGCAAGCCCTGAGGGCCCATCTATACTTCTCAATGACTGCCTATAAATCACGGGTTCTCATAATCCCCTTCTAACATTCAATAATTTGATGTAACTACTCATGGAACTCAGTAAACCACTTTAAATATATTTACAAATGTATTAAAATTGCTACACTTAGGAATGGAAAAATGGAAGTCAAGTGTGGGGCAAGGGAAAGTGGTGGGGTAAGATAGGGCTGGAAAGTATACCTGGTAAATAGCTGTGATTAAACAGACCCCCATCCTTTTTGTTCATCAAGAGCACCTCACTGCAGAAAAAAAAAAACAAACAAAAAACACACACACACACACACACACACACACAAAACCACCTTTCCCATTATGACATAGATGATGCTCCCTCTTTTACCTACCATAAAGCCAGACACAGACTCTGCAAATTTCCAGTTTTGCCTCATAAACAATTAGATGAACAATTCTGCTTTCACTGGTCTGAACAGAATACTTATTAAGGTAACACAGCTTAACTTACTCTCTTTC
>RJWJ010045678.1:0-11668 GCA_004363605.1 Indri indri
TCAATCACACTTAGGATAAAAGTAACTTTTCTGTTTGGATTCCTGCCCACATTTATATTTTGGCCTAAATAATTATTCTTTTGTTTGTTCTTCTATGCTTTTGGATGCCGTGTGTGTGTGTGTGTGTGTGTGTGTGTGTGCTTGTGTTTGTCTAAAGTTCACTGAAGCCTCAAACTCCTGGCCTCAAGTGCTCCTCCTGACTCAGCTTCCCCAGTAGCTGGGACTACAGGTGCTGCTGCCATGCCTGGCTAATGTTTTTGCAGAGATGAGGTCTCACTATGTTGCTCAAGCTGGTCTTGAACTCTTGGCCTCAAGTGATTCTCCTGCCTTGGCCTCCCAAAATGCTGGGATTACGAGTATGAGCTACCATGCCCAGCCAATGCTTTTTATATTTTACCTTTTATCTTGAGTTGTTTTCAGTGGAAAAGACAATCTTAAAATCTAGCCTACCATATTACTAGAATGGAATCCCCATTAACTACTCATTAATTCCTGTTATTTACCTGACACCGGGGTAGACGCTGGAATACGAATCCATTTGGAACAATGCTAATCAAAGTGCGGCCTTTGAGCCAGTGCTGGTCTCTGAACTGTTTGGTACTGGCCCAAAATGAGATGCGTACAAAAAACGAGAGTTGAGAGCAAGCAAGCAAATGTCTACTTGATCTTGTCCTGGACTAATAACAGCTAAGCAAAAGATGAGCAGTTACATCACGTCCTATTTTTTTTTTTTAGACAGAATCTCTCCCTGTCACCCGGGCTAGGGTGCTATGGTGTCAGCCTAGTTCAGAACAACCTCAAACTCCTGAGCTCAAGCCATCCTCCTGCTTCAGCCTCCCAAGTAGCTGGGATTACAGGCGCATGCCGCCATGCCCAGCTAATTTTTCTATTTTTAGTAGAGTCAGGGTCTTGCTCTTGCTCAGGCTGGTCTCAAACTCCTAACCTTAAGCAATCCTCCTGCCTTGGCCTCCCGGAGTGCTAAGATTACAGGCGTGAGCCACTGCACCTGGCCTATATCATGTCCTTGGGGCTGCTTAAAACAGTTTTATTATCAGCTATTCACACACCAGACTTTGAGTAACATGATGACAAAACTAGGATTTTTTTTTTCACTTTTGTGGATGCTATAGACTGAATGTTTATGTCCCCCTTTGCCCCTGCCAAATTCATGCTTAAAATTGATCCCCACTGTGATGGTATTTAGAGGTGGGGCCTTTGGGAGGTGATTGGTCATGAGTGTGGAGCCCTGTGAATGAGATGACGGCCCATACAAGAAAGACCCCAAACAGTTCCCTCGGCCCTTCTGCCATGAGAGGCCACTGTAAGAAAACAGCAGCCTATGAAATAGGAATTAGGCCAGCACCAGACACCAAATCCACCAACGCCTTGATCTTGGATTTACCAGCCTCCAGAACTGTGAGAAATAAATTTTTCTTGTTTATAAGCCACCGAGTCTATAGTATTCTGTTATAGCAGCCTGAATGGACTAAGACAATGGGGGTCACCTAAAAACTGATAAGTATTATAGATATTCTACTCAGAAACTATTAATATAAAATTTTAGTGTATAAATGGGTCCTCTGAAGTCTTAGAGATCTGGACTTTTTAATTCTAAAAGGAGAGACGTGGTTTTTTGTTTTATTTTGTTTTTCGGAGACAATCTGTCACTCAGATTGGAGTGCAGTGGTGCTCAAGAGATTGTCCTGCCTCAGCCTCCTGAGTAGCTAGGACTATAGGCACATGCCACCACACCCGGCTAATTTTTTAAATTTTTTGTAAAGATGGGATCTTGCTGTGTTACCCAGCTGGTCTTGAACTCCTGGTCTGAAACAATCCTCCTGCCTCAGCCTCCCAGGGTGCTGGGGTTACAGGTTTGGGCCACCATGCCTGGCTGTGAGAGAAGTTTTGAGAAATCATCTCACCATCCCACAATGCCGCTTCACTTATCTGAGAGTATAAACTGGGACATACAAAAGCTGTACCTCATAACAGACTATCAAGGGAATAAGTAGAAAGATGCAATTTATTAGTCGCTTGTTCATGCAACCAAACCCAAGTGCCTGTAAAATACCAGATAAAATTCTACTCTCAGATCCTTGCACCAGGAATTGATTTTTTTCATTCTTTTCCTACCCTAACACCCCGATGTTCCAGCACATGAGCTCTCTTTCCATGTTAGGAGAATTCCACACTTGAAGAGCCTTGGTAGAAAGCAGAGACCACTCCTTACATAAAGCGAAAAATTCACTTTCCCAAATATTCTTGCAGCCGGATACAGTATGAGGCTTAGGCTCCACCAGCCAGATAACCACATGCTGGATTCAGACTCAGGGCATGGTGCCATGGACAGGCTGTCACTATACAGACACATTTTGGCAAATGTGGTGTGAGGGGCAGTAGCGATGTCCAATTGCCAGCAGCAGCAGTGATAGCAGCTCTATCTGCAGGATCCAGTCCAGCATCAGGGTGTAAATGGTGTGAGCAGTGGCGTCTGTGCCTGGCAGCAGGGGCAATGATTCCTATGTGGGACCTGACCCAGGGTGGGATTATGGATTCTATTCCTGACTGTGTAGCCTCAAGCCTTCCCCAAATAAAACGAACACCATTTCTTATGTGAATTTAAACATCAGCAAAAGATAACATTTAAATGTGGACTTACTCAGGATATGGAAGAATTTGCTAAAAAAAAAAAGTTAAAAAAATATGGACTTAAGACCCCTCCCAGCCTGGGCTTTGCTCCGATTAGTGACCTCCTCAGTGGTTCCCAGTCGGTTGAGCGCTAGGCTTGCCTGTAGGCTTGTTACAAAATACTCAGGCCTTTCCCGAGACTCATCATCTCAGAATGTGGAGCATGGATCTCAGGAATCACTTATTTAATAAGCTACAGGTGGGAGAGATGCACACCCATGTGGGAATCCTGGTCTATGTTCTTGCTATTAAAAGTGTGATCTGAAAACCAGTAGCAGCTGCTTCAGCTTTTTTATAAATACCAAATCTAAGTATTTGCTTTGAACCATCTGAATCTTAGCTAGATGTCCTGGTGATTCCTATACATGCTAAAATTTGGGATTCCCAGATTTATGCGCCTTCTAGACGTGGTGTTAGAACTGTGTAGTCTGCTCTGGGCGTGTGGTCTGATAAGATCACTTAGCCCTGGAGGTTCAGTGTTCAGTCCTTGTCCCTATCTCTTTTACAGCCAATCACTCCCTGGGTGCCCTCATCCATACTCACGGCTTTAAATATCATTTATATAGTGACACCTCCCAAATCTATTTCTCCAGCCCAGATATTTCTCCTAAACTCCAGACATATATCCACTGCCAACACAACAACCTCTCTTGAATGTCTGATAGACATCTCATTTCCTAAATTAAATGCCTGTGGTGCCCCCTCCTCAAATGTTCTCCTTTCAGAATCTACCCCATCTATGCTAACAGCAACTTCCTCTTCCAACTTGTAGAGTCTGAAATTTTTTGTTTCCTCTTTCTCACACCCCAGATTATCTATTAGGAAATGCTGTAAAGTCCATACTCAAAATGTATCCAGAATTGAATCACTTGCCTCTCTTTTCTTTGCTCATACCTTAGGCAAAGTCACCAATATCTCTAGCCTGGAGTACTGCACTCATTTCCTACAGTTTCCCTACTTTTCCACTCGCCCCTCACTTCTCGACTTTGTTTTAGCACAGCAGTCAGAGCGATCCTTTTAAAAGATAAGATGTACTAGCTCTATAATCTGCTGAGGACTGTCCCACAACTTCCCATCTCACTCAGAGCAAAGGCAAAACCCTTCCCATATCTCCAAGCCTGCATGATCTGCCCCTGTCTCTGCCTCAGCTCAATGACACTCTGCTGCAGCCACCTCAGCCTCCTTAACTCTTCCCAGAACACAGATCCCTGCCTGGAAAGAGCCTGCCCCAGACATCCTTGGGGATGATTCCTCATAGACATCATCTTTCCTCAAAGGGTCACCTCCCCAGTGACACTCATGCTGACTACCCTGGTAAAACAACCACCTTCCCTGTCCCCACACACCCACACTCTGGATCACCTTCTCCACAGTGCTTACCACCTTTCAACATAAACACTTTCCTTATTTGCTCTGCTTGTAGTACATGGTCTATCGCTACACACTAGAACATATGCTTCGCAAGGACAGCAACTTTTGCCTCTTTTCAGTTTCCACATGTAAGAATAGCATGCCACATAGCCAGCACTCAACAAATATTGGCTAAATAAATGATCAGTGTACAGCACCTCCCTATTCTAGAGACAGGATCTTTATTAACGGAGCCAAATGCTGTTTTGTAGCAGCTACAGGATAACAACCACTCACACTGACATTGAAGCTACCTGTACTTTTCTCACAAATGCTGTTCTCCCTTCCCTCCCTTACCAACCCTCTCACATACCACGGCACACCATTCCATTTCCCTTTCCAGAAAAAATGATCCTAGGTTTATGGATCCTATTTTCCAACCAACTGTGAATCAAACTTGACTGTTTTACAAATCCATGAATTTGGATTGGAGCCAGCCAGCACTATAATTACTCAAGCTAAGGGCAGGCATCAGGGTAGTTGGGCAGAAAAGATAGAAAACTAACAGGAATTTACCTAAGATGAGAAACTATGAGATTTGCTCTTTAATTCCAGAATCTGATTCCTTTAGGAAAGGAGGGAAAAGAAGGAAAGAATGAAGATCCCTGGAAGAAAAACAAGAGCTGGACAGGTCTGAAAAATTTATCTTTTGATACCAGAGACTCCTGTGTGCAGGAGCCATCCTGGGCCTTGTGGGGACAATGACAGAAAAAATGACTCCTGCTGCTGTCATAGATGGCAGACACCCTGAGGAGAAAGAGACCAGAACATGGACAAGAACAGGAACAGTCACAGTCCTCTATTGAAACAAACAAAAGACACAAACACACATGAGGTGAGGGCTCAGGGCTGGATACAGGCCTGGCTGCACAACGCCTTTGCCTGCAGTCCTGGAGATGGGACAAGACCTGGGCAAGGTCCAAGTTCATATGATCACAGTTCCTCACGGGACAAGGTTCTACTAATGGGACAAGGACAAAGATGACCCAACCAAGAGGTGACCACATCAAAGCCCAGAACGACCTGAGCACTGACTGGGCACAGGCCTCATCTACACTCAGCTCCTCATAGCCTTCTCCTGTTCCCACCTGCAACAGGCTCAGCACAACAAACGTGGATTCTGGAAGGTTCTCAGGTCTTCTATTTGTTTCCTCTCTCCCCTTTTAAGAATCTTCCTCTCTTTTAATTAACCCATGAACCCCACCTCATAGCAAGAATTTGAAAAACAAAGTTCGTATCCAGGTTCTTATTTTCAACAGGAAAGTAAGAGGTTGAAGCTCAGTGCCACATGGAGTTGAGACAGGAATGGAGATGTCCCAGCTCCACCTGTGCTGGAACAGCAACGTTATTCATGGGAAGAGGGGACAAAGGTCTGTGTGAGGAGGCATCTTGGTGGGTAGGGTGGGCTATTCCCCCACATCCTGACATTATCCTAATAAGAATGCAGACACATTCAAATGCCTGGTTCAGAAAGAAAAAATCGCAGTTCCTGAAGTCACAGATTGGGGCTGTGAATAAATCTTGCATCACTCAGTTCCATACTAGGCAGCTGTCTCACACTATAGAACAAAATAATCATGAGCAAACTCCTATCAGTCACTGTAAATGGTGACTCTCTGAACATTTCTACCACACACTCAAAATGTCCAAATCCAGAGAACCCCCAGAGCACAACTATGTCTCCTCTACCCCTCTCCCACTTCAGGCCCCCCAGGCTCTCACCTTTGCAAGCCATAAGAGACACATCTGAGCCCTGGGCACTGTTGCTGCCTGGGGTAGAACAAAACAGGACATGGTCAGAGCCCACAGGAGATGCGGCTACAGGAGCAATTATGGGGTGGGGGAGCTTACCCATGGGCTCCTGTCCACACTATCCCAAAGGTCTCCGGGGCCAGCCCCCTGACCCTAACTTACAGGCAGCCTGAGTGTGGCTCTCACCTTTTCCACCTATGGAAAGAACAGGTCCAGTGAGAAGCCAGGGAGGAGGCAGGGCCATGAAGTCCTAGAGGAACTGGATAGTTGTGGACCCCAGGATTTCCAAAACAGGCTGCGGACACAGGATAGAATCCAGAGACATAAGGAAAGGAAAGGAGATGTGTGGGGACTGGACCAACTGCCCTCTTAGAGGCCTGTCCTCAGCAGACACCTTCCTCTCTGACCTGTGACTGCTGGAGATCAGGTCCCTATCGCCACAATCATCTGTGTGAAAACTCTGTCCTTCACTTTCACATGTGCTTTACAAGAGTTGGTGTTGGCACACGGGGCCCAGGCTGGGTGAGCAGGTGTGCAGATGGTATCTCGCAACTAGGCAGGAGACAGGCAAACTCCTGTCTGGGGCTTGAAATCCCCTAGTGGGACAAGAAAACTCATACCACTTCCTTTCCCTACCCAATACCTTCTTCATCCACATCACAGTGGCAAACACAGATCCAAGGAGAACCAGGCCAGCATCCTCCAAAATGAGGATGGTGGGCTGAGGCAGCGGCTCTGGGAAAGAAAGGGAGGGTGAGGGGGTCTGACCCCAGGTCTTGGAAGGGCTCCTGCTTTCCCTGAAAACAGATGTGATTCCCCATACCCCTCCCTACCCCATCTCAGGGTGAGGGGCTCTGGAAGCCCCTCATGTTGCACACGGCACGTGTATCTCTGCTCCTCCCCAGAAGGTACCACCACAGCTGCTCACTTCTAGAAGATTCCATCCTCTGCAGGCCTGGTCTCCACAAGCTCCATGTCCTGGGTCTGGTCCTCCCCATCCTGCTGCCAGGTCAGTGTGATCTCCACAGAGTAAAAGCCCAGGGCCCAGCACCTCAGGGTGATGTTGCCATCAGGGCTGGGGTGGTGGGTTATGTATGTCTCTGGGGGATCTGAAGGGAAGAATTAGAAAATTCGGGCACTTTGCATCCCTCATGGGACTCTCCTGCAACGCTCATGTGACCATCTTGAGAATGGACAGGACAACTGGGGTTGGGGAAGGGCGCATAAAATCCAGACACCAGCCTGGATCCAAGGGTATGGGATAATCTCCTATTCCTTGGAAAATTCTAGAATCAGGGTGAGACAACCCATGGTAGGAGTCCCGAGTGTCTGAGGGAGAGAAAAGAAATTTCTGGACTTGACCTGGGTGGAGGCTGGTGACTCAGAAAAGCTGGAGTCAGACCTCCAAAGACATTAGGTGTGGGGCTGAGAGTAAGGCCCAAGGGAAAGCTGGCTGGCGGTGCTGTGGCTGCTGCCAGGGGCAAAGATAACTGCTGTCCAGTTATTGCAGACATGATCTCCCCTCCATCCCTGGAGAGACGGAATCCCTTAACAGTTTCTGACAGAAGGGCAGGACTTCTGGATAAGTCACTCCGCAGTACCTGACTGGAAAGAGGACTCCTCCCTCTCTCCAACAGTGGGAGAGAGGTTTTCCTGGCATAGGACTCACTTTCCTTCCCTCCTCCTGGGAATCCAGCCTGAGGAGGAGAGGCGATCCAGGAGACATTTGGCAGCCCTTCAGACCTGCACACTGCAGGGTCTCCTTCCCAATCTCCAGGTATCTGCAGAGCCACTGCACACACCTGCTGCCCAGGTAGGCCCTCTGGTGCTCCTCTCCCACTTGCGCTGGGTGATCTGAGCTGCCGTGTCCACTGTAGTCCAGGAGCACAGGTCCTGGTTCAGGGCGAGGTAATCTGAGCCATCGTAGGTGTCCTGACCTACCCATGGAGGAAGCACCCACTGGGCCTCATGTTGCAACCAGACATCCATGGGATGTTGGGAGGTGCCGGCCTGGCCCTCATGGTCAGCGCCGTTCACTTATTCCCACCCCTCCCTCCAGGCAGTGATTGGTCAGAGCCCCTTTCCTCCAAATCTAAGACAAAACCCGAGTGAGTCCAGGTGAACTCTTCCCTGGTTGAGGGTCTTGGTGAGTCTAGCAGCTTAGCTATGAGCTCCGACTGGAGACTGGAGCGACCCGGCCCTCCGTGGATGATGGAGAAGGGGCTTGACCTGTGCTCTGGACCCAATTATTCTACCCCTTGCTAGAAAATATCTTATGGCTAGGTTAAACATCTAACTCCTTTTAACACTACAGGCTTAATTTCTCAGGCTCCTGGGAAAAGACTTGACTGGGACTTTACGGACAACTGTTTTCCTTTTCTTGGTATGCTCTGTGCTTTCAAAATAAAAACTTCCTGCATTGTTTCACCTAAAAATGTCTACTTCTGTCTATACATATGGTTGTGTGTCTATATATATGTCATGTGTATGTGATGTTTGACTGCCAAAATACGTAAAAGAGCTCTAATTAATTGGCTTTAAAAAATAAGCTCTTAGATATTTCATCAAAAACATAAGAAAGAACTCAAATGCCTTAGTTCACTGACTTTGATAACCTTTGGTAAATGAAACTAGTTTAAAATTGTTATTAAAGTTTAGATGTTTTAAGATCATAATTAATACATCAATGAAAGTAGCTGCATCTGAGATAGCCATGGAAAAGCGTGATACGCTATTGTTATGACTAACTACTTATACAATAGAGAGTGCTCCTTTACCATCTGACACCTCTACTCAAAAGACAGAACTAATCGCCCTCATTAGGGCCTCAAAACTAGATGAAGATCAAAGAGTTAACATTTGCACTGACTCTAGATATGTCTATCATATCCTATACTCTCACACAGCTATTTGAAAAGAGTGGGGACTTCTCACCACTCAAGGTACTTCTGTCAAACATGCTAATCTTATCATATGACTCATATAGACAGCTCCTCTCTCCATTTGGGGAGTTCCAGAGCAATTCCCATTTGGGTTAAAAGCCTCAACCATTTGGGAGAGTAAGATCTCTGTTTATATTTGACACTGCCTAGACTTATATGTTGGAACAACAGTCACACTGGGAATCCTCTGTCTCTGCCATTTGGGCTTTTATGCCATTTACAGCTAGGACAGGTCATTTACAGTACTAGTTGGTTTAAAATAAAATTCTAAAAAACTTCTCTAATGTAATGTTTGTGTTTGAAACCTCTTAAATTTCTAGTCTTGTTTAAACTGATGGACAAATTATATCAAAAAATTCAGAACTGAAATGATCAATCTGCCACTATAGATTAAAATATAGAGTTTGTTAAGCTCTCTCTCTCTCTCTCTCTCTCTCTCTCTCTCTCTCTCTCTCTATTTTCTTTTCTGCCTACTTTGAAACTTCAGTTGCTAAGTTACCAGTATAGAGATAAAGTTCACTGTCTATGGTATTACTAATTCGAGGTTACCTGAAACAGCTCCAACAACAATGTAAATATTAAAAACTCATTTAAAACTAAAGAAAAAAATAAAAATTTGGTTTTCTCTTTTAAATAAGATTTTCATATGATAGTAATAAAAATAACAAAAGACTTTGTTCACCTTTTTAGAAAAGAAAAAAAGGTGGGGCAAGGAGAGAAAAAAGATAGATTCAGTTTACTTGTTTATTAACGGGCATTTCAGCTTTTCTATTCTAGGTCTTCAAACCTACACATCTGCGGGGAACGTGGCCAATGCTCCCCGCAAAAAGCTGGGTCCCTTTGGTAGAGTTGCAATGGATAAGAAAATAATAGAGAAAAATGGAAAATGGAAGAAATAAAAGAATACACTGAGACAAAGATATAGTTTTATAAGTTTATAAAGATTATAGGCAAAGCGGGAGCTCAGAGGGCTTGGACCTCTCCGTCGGTCTCAAAAAGCCCCGAATGAGGTCTTACATGGTAACTTATAGGGAATAGTGAATAATTGCCAGGGGCAACAGATTTACGTAACAGCAGGTAGTTTCTCTCACGTTAACAGATTTTCAAAAGGCTTCTACAGAAGGCTTCTACAGATTCTTTAACAAATTCTATCTACGTGAGCAAACAGTTACAAAGTCTTTCAAAGGTTAACTCTAAATTCTAAGGTAAGTTTATCATTTAACAGAGGGGGTAAATAGAGATATGTTGGCTCCATGTTTATTAGGTTATTGTGAATGGAGACAGGTAGTCTAGAGTGTTTAAACAAGAGCTTTGCTTTTAGCCATTCGGGAAGCTGTCTATTCCGGAGGGCACTCCATTGTCAGCTCTCAGCCTGTAGTTTTTAACAGATTCACTTGAGCTTTACAAAGCAAATCCAAACCTTTAGGTCTGAGAAATGCAGTGCGTTGTGGGATACAGCCGCTACTGTCTTTCAGAGGTGCCCTTCCGTGTGTAACAGCATTTGAAATGCAAACCAATACGTTCACATATTCCTTCAGGGCAAAGCTCTGCAAAACTCCTAAGACAAATCCTGTTCCCATACACCTTTAATATTAATTCATGGAGCGACACACATCCTCCAGAAAAACCTGTTTCCTCCCACCATGAACTCCCTAGAAATGCACTGACATATGCATACCAGCCCATCATAGATACCAGGCTCTGATTCTCTGCACAAAAGCCTCAAAACCATGAGCCTTAATAATATGCTGTGGTATATATAGCTTCTTATCACTTTTTCTTCCTCTTTATATTTCCCTTGTCACTCTACAAATGTTATCACAGCCCAGCTTACATGCCAGGCTGGTCATCCTTGCTCAAGTTGGGAACCCTAATAATAACTTTACTCTCCATATTCCTCATAGCGGGTTCTCTATAACATCTCTAACTGCTTACAGTCCAAGAGACCCTCTAACTTCTCAAAACTGTGCACTCTCCTTGCCAAGCGTGGCCTTAGTTTTGTTAGTTAACACCTTTCTTAAGACTCCTAATAGCTCTGCTTTTGGTAATCATTTTTGGACCTTGCATTCTCTGTTATCTGGTAACATTCATACAAAACCAAATTCAAGCCCTAGTGGTTTCTCTCCAGCGAAACCACCATCATGCCTATAATCTCACTTTTAAGACCATCCATTTTCAACCCCTCCCCCTTCATGAACCTCAGATGGACTTTCCATAGGGACATCTCTACTTCCCTAAGTCAGCAGGGAGAAGCTACAGAAGAAGAGACCTTTGCCCAAGATCCCCAATTCTGAGCTCATTTATTAAGAATATTAGTTTTAACCAAAGAAAGTGGGGAGATGAGAGGATGGCCTTGCTAATAAACTAGATAACAGAGAAAGGTAAACTATCTAACAGAAAGAAAGAGGAATAAACTCACAATTGCCCCTTTGATGGGAAAGATCACAACACAACTGCCCCTTCATTTGATCGTGTTCCTGTGGCTTAAATTGTTTTATTTAAGAGGTTTTTTTGGCAGCATTGGAATTACTTATCCTCGAAGAGCCCTGAACAGATGGCAGCCCTGAACAGCTGTCTCAGTTCCTGCAAGAACCATATTTCAAAAGACTCTGACAAACTGGCCTCACCAAAAAGAAAAAAGGGAAAATGCAAACAAAGCCACTCCACAGCTGCTTCTGTTATCAGCTGACAGCCATAACTATTTTTTTCTTTCTCTTTAGCCCCTAATAAAAACTCCAAACCCCGTATTCTCCCTACTGACACTTCTCTCTTTCTTTTTATGTTGTGCCCTTATCACCCTTTGAGAAGTAAAATAAGCTTTCTTTCTTTAAAACTATTTTAATCTTTGTGTGAGAATTCTTTCCAACCCATGCCAT
>RJWJ010045679.1:0-11662 GCA_004363605.1 Indri indri
CTCAAAAAGGAACTCTATCCCCACTTGTAGTCACTCCATATTCTCTCCCACCCCACAATCCACCTTCTATGTCTGTAGAACAGGATCATACAATATGTGACTTTTCGTGTCTCACTTCTTTCACTTGGCATGTTTTCAAGGTTCATTAATGTTGTGGCATGTATCTGAGCTTCATTCTTTTTATGGCTGAATAATATTCTATTATATGAATATACCACATTGTGTTTATCCATTCATCAGTTAATGTGTATTTGGGTTGTTTCCACTTCTTGGCTACTGTGTTTTGTGTCGATTTGTGTTGCTGTGAACATTCTCATACACCTTTCTGTACGGACACATATTTTCATTTCCTTGGGTATAATTGCTGCACAGAATTATGCTTGCACCGCACTTTGGTTATTTTTGCATACATTTCCTTTGGCCATATGTGCCTGTTGTTTGCATTCTTCAGATACCTAAGCATTTGTAGCAGCTGCACTGCTGATATACCTGTGGCGTTGGAGGGTTTGTTTTCATTCCCTTGAACATCATAATCAGTTGGTGTTGGTGGCTGGTTCTGCCTGAGTAGAACCCAAGGGCTAAGGCTGTAAAGGGCTTTCATCACTTTCTTCCAAGGGAGAGGGAGCCTTGTGTTCCCACAGCTGCTGGTGAGCCATTGTTTTGCATCAGAGGAGTTTGGGATGTTTCCATCAAAAAATAATGGAAATAGTCCTGATATCTAAAGGGCTCAAGTTTGTGGTAAATTCTGCAGCTTTCTTGAATAGTATCCCAGAACTAAGTGACAGGAACACATTACTCTAATCAAGAAACTGTGTGTACAGGAAATACAAAAGGTGACATCTTTGTAAATGACACTAACAGAGGGTCTTGTCCCACCACTGGGCAGTGTCCTCAGAGTTGGATCCAGTGTCAGGGTCCCTCCATCTTCATCCAGGGAAATGGATCATCTGCCTTGTTTGAACCAAAAACCACATCAGAAATTGCTCCAAAGGAAAGCTGCTTATGGCAGGGTAAGTTTGGGATTCAGGGGCCAGAATGAAAACGCAGAGCACAGCTTTTATCACTGAGCTCATCATCAAAGCCTTTAAGTTTGCTTTTCCTAAAAAACAGCTGAGTCCTTCAGATGTCACAGTCTCCTAGTTCATGAGTATCATTAGAACATCTTGTCCCTAAAGAGCATGAAGAAGGCTCCTGGGGAGGAGGGGCATGCCTTCCTCTACCAAGCTCGGCTTTTGGCCGGTGACCACCCCATGCGGTGACCGCTCCAGGGTGCTTGCTCCCCTTCTGCCAGGGCTTGCACTGAGACCTTGGACAAGCACCTCGTTCTCTTGGAATTCATTCCTTTGTTCAGCAGAGAGTGACTGAGACACCATGCTAGGCACTAGGGACAGCCTGAGGTCCCCGTGCTTGGGGAGCTAACAAGCTTGCAGGGGGGTGGGGTGTCTGCTCACAGCCTGGGTCATGTGACCTGGCTGTCTAGTCCCAAGGTTCCATGTTGGGGTGACCAAAGTGAGTGATTGGCTAGACCCGGTTGCTTGGAAAGGGGAGAAGAGTTGGTGGAGGGCCTGGGGCTCAGCCAGGGAATAAGGATGCCATAGGAGTGAGTTGTAGAAACCACAAGAGCTTTCTGCACCATGGCCTGGCAAGATGAGAGCGTGTCTCTGAGAGGGCTGACTCCAGAGACTGGGCAGGGTGCAGGGAGGTGGAGCAAGGGCCCTTTCTCCTTACCGTGGCGACACCAACTATGTCAGCAAGGCCACGAAAGATCCTCACAGGCTTTGTGTGAGGAAAGCCCGCATCCCAGGCGCTTTTGAGCATACAGCTGCATTAGGAGACTAGAAGGAGCTCTCTCTGCACTGCTAGGTGCTGTGTGACCACTGTGGGGAGCCAGACAGGGGAGACGTCCCAGTTGGAGGGCCAGCTCCTCCAGGGTGAAGCCAGCACGCTGCTTATTCGTGGTTAAATGGCTGCCTGCGTGCAGTCGTGTGATTAAAGTGTATCCCATCTCCCGAGTTGAGATGATTATCTCTGGGAGGTCCCACCCATGAAGGACATAAATTTCTGAAGTCACACTTTTAGCCCAGTCAACAGCATAGTAAAGGGGGAAAAAGAGGAGAAAAGAAAGGAGAAGAGGCAAAGGAACACATCATGAACTCATCAAAGTTGTCTTCTAGGGAAAAATCTTTTCTCCAGATTTTTTTATAAATGAGAAAATAAACTAACTTCGTCCCAGAATTGTCAATGTTTTTAGCTGAGCTACTAGTAGAAAATGAGACTGAGACGAGAGGTACTGAAATAAGATGTTTAAGCATTTACCATTGCGAAGACCACGTAGAAACATGGGGGAACGTGTGGTATCAGAATCATGGATTAGTAACACCAAAGGGTGTATATATGCACGTGATAGCAAACAATGAGTTTTAGCTGATCGCATGTAAACATGGCAAAATTAGTATGCAAAAATTAAACTGATTTGGGATGATGGGATTATGTTGATTTTTTAAATTTCTTTTTATCAACTCAGACTAGCCTCCAAAAAATAAAATAAAATAAAATTTCTTTTTGATGTAATTTTTAAAACTACACTATATTCACAGAATTAAGTGATATTTAGTATAAAGACTAAAGGATTTGGGGTTTTTTTATTTCAATAGATTTAGGGGGTACAAGTGGTTTTTTGATACATGGATGAATTGCATAGTGGTAAAGTGAGGGCTTTTAGTGTACCCATCACCGAAATAGTATACATGGTACCCAATAGGCAATTTTTGACCTTCCCTCCCATCCACCCCCTTTCTGAGTCTCCAAAGTCTATCATACCACTCTGTATGACTATGTATACCCATCACTTAGCTCCCACTTATAAGTAAGTACACGCAGTATTTGTTTTTCTGTTTCTGAGATACTACAGTTAGGATAATGGCCTCCAGTTCCATCCATGTTGCTACAAAGACATTATTTCATTTTTTAAGGCTGAGTAGGATGCCATGGTATACATATACCACATTTTCTTTATCCACTCATCAGTTGATGGGCACTTAGGTTGATTCCATACCTTTGCAATTGTTAATTGTGCTGCAATAAACATACAAGTTCATGTGTCTTTTAGATATAATGACTTCTTTTCCTTTGGGTAGATACCCAGTAGTGGAATTACTGGATCAGATGGTAGGTCTACTCTTAGTTCTTCGAGGAATCTCCATATTGTTTTCCATAAAAATTGTACTAATTTACATTCCTACCAACAGTGAATAAGTGTTCCCTTTTTACCACATCTGCACCAACATCTGTTATTTTCGGGCTTTTTAATAATGGTCATTCTGACAGGATTAAGGTCGTATCTCTTTGTGGTTTTAATTTGCATTTCCCTGACAATTAGTGTTGTTGAGCATTTTTTCATATGTTGGCCATTTGTATATCTTCTTTTGAAAAATGTCTGTTCATATCCTTTGCCCATTTTTTGATGGGGTTATTTGTTTTTTTCTGGCTGATTTGTTTGAGTTTCTTGTAGATTCTGGATATTAGTCCTTTGTCAGATGTATAGTTTGTAAATATTTTCTCCCATTCTATAGGTTGTCTGTTTACCCTATTGGTTATTTCTTTTGCTGTGCAGAAACTTTTTAGCTTATAATTAAGTCCCATTTATTTATTTTTGTTTTAGTTGTATTTGCTTTTGGGGTCTTAGTAATAAATTGTTTGCACATACTTAAATGTCTCCTAGACCCTGCTATTTGCAGAAGAGTTCAGGAGTGGGGTGTGCAGGGACGAGACACATGAACCAAAAGGCACTAGCCATCAACTGTCCACCGCTCACTGGCCCCACCGCTGCCGACGTCCCGTGTCCCACTCTCTGTCCTCTCTCCCACCTAAAGGGAAGTACCTTCCACTCTCCACGACCAGCTCTTCCTGACAGCTGGGGTCTCTGGAGGCTGGAGTGGGATGAAGAGGTGCGTCCTGGGCTGGGTCAAGCCCACTGTCCCTGATGAGGCCGTGCTGGGCACTTTGGCTCCTGATGGTTTTTTCTCTCAGTGACCATGTTGGTGGCTTCTAGGTTGGGAAGACAGAAGGGAACCCAGTTAATCAAATATGTCGGCATATGTGTGACCCCATCTTCTTTAGGGTGTGCTACTGTTCCCAGAAGGCTCCCAAGCCCTAGCAGAGTGAGAGGGTGTTGCCGACCATGTGTTTTAAAGTCCCCAGGTGTCACGTAGCAGCTCCTTGTGGGGATGTGCACAACGGAGTACACACGGCTGTCGGGAAGGAGGGAGTAGTCTGTGCGTCCTGCCGTGGAAGGATGCTCGGGACACTGAGTGAAAAAGAGAGAGGCGCGGGAAACCGCACGGCCTCTGCTTTCTGGTCTGTTTCTGCTGCTTCATGCATGAGCCCAGCGTCAGCCCGTGAGAGCAGATGGAGGGCAGCTGCCACCAGCTGTGACATTCGGTCAGGAACAGCTGGGTATGGGCCCGTTGGAGAGAAACTGCTGGAAAGCTCTGGATCTACAAGTGGAGTGAGCACAGCCAGGGCAGGGGCACTCCCTGTCAGGGGACCTTGTTCATCACTGATGACTTAAGACCAAAAGCATCAAACTCACTCTGGACGATTTTTAAAAGAAGCCAGTAAATCAGCACATAAATTCAGTAAAGGCTGAATGAAAAAAATATATATACAAAGACTTCTAGTTCCTGCTCTGGAAGTTCTTTCCAGCGTTGAGTGTCCCTTCTTTGGTGCTGTAACCTTGCCTTGGGTTTGGCTTTGTTCATTGCTGTGGAAATTGTGACTCTCTCACAGTGACAACATCTCAAATAGTGCTATCCCCAAATCTGGAAGCCCACGAAGTCAGGAACTTACAGAGTCAAACAGAGCAGTGTGGGTGATTGTGCTCTACAGTCTACCCAGGCAGGGTGCGACCAGCCGGTATCTGATGAAAGCGACAGGCAAAACCAAATGAAATGCAGTCAGTCCTCGACAGAAACAAGCCATCTGAGGTGGTGGGTGAGCCAACTCAGTATCTGCCTTTGCCTCTAAGGCTTTTGCTGAGCTTGCCTTCTCAATTATATTCATTTAAAGCAAACATTAAATTCAGACTGGTTCAAGTTGACCTTGAAAAAGTTGTCCCTGAAGGAATAAAATAGCAAGAGGTAGCCTGATTGTCCCAGAAAGTTTGTCAAAGACATTCCCCAGAGCAGGTGGTAAACATACCATCAGGAAATCGCTCATGCGCCTGCACGCACCCGGGAGGGACCAGCCTGAGCACTGCATCACCTCGAAGCTAATTATAGCGGGGCCGGATCCTGGCTCGCTGCCGCGGTTTTTGTGACCAACAGCACTGAGTTCAGGGACAGACGTACGCCGAGCTTCGGTCTCTCTCTGAGTACAGGAGCATGACCTCTGATGGGACATTACCTCTGGCGGTTTGCCTGGGCTCCGTTGTCACCATCCCGGGGAAACGCCAGGTTTTACTCTGTTGTGACGTTTGGGTCCTGAGCTCTGCCCAGTTCCAAGAAGGTCCTGGTGACTCTCACAGCGGTGCTAACACGCAACACAGTGTGTTTGCTGTTTGAGTGCTTTCATCTCGGGGACCCTGGGTTACACAATGCTTCAACGCCAGCTCCAGGGGACTCCTGGCCGGCGGCTGGTGCTGTTTGTTGTCCCCACATGGACAGCTCTGCCCTGACCATCAGACGTGGGGGAGGGCAGGTGTGTGAGTACGATGGGAGAATAAGTGCCTGCCTCCTGTTTCATAACTGTCTCCGCACCCCATGCGGGGGTCCAGACCAGCAGGTAGAATTCACCCACAGCACCCAGCAGCGCCGAAGAACAGGTGCGTGTGTGGGAGTGAGAAAGACAGTCTCTGCCCTCTATAGCAGGTGATGGCATCTTATAGCGACGCCGTAAGGGGCCAAGACACTTCCCTCCCCACCCTGGTTTTGTAGTCCATGGCCCTACCTTCTGGAAGGACTGTACCTAAAGTGCACCTGGTAGGAAAACAGCTACCCTGTTTTTTTCTTTTAGAAAAATATTCACCCACTGGGGTAAAAAACTGGTAATAGTAAGTGCTCAGCTGAATCGCCTTAGATAAGCACTTCTTCTTGTTCAGGGGTGCCAATCGGAAGCAAGGGAGCAAAGACATGCCCAGATCACCCCCCTGCCACGACCTCCCTAGTGAGAAATGCCACAGGTGGGGCCTGGGCCACACATGTCCTGAAAAGCAGACCCTGTGGTTCTGGTGTCCAAACCTCGTTAGGAACCTCTGCCTTGACACGTGCATCCATTCAGAAAGGACCTGTTCCTGCAGAGGAAACAGAAGGCTCGTTGGAACGGGAACTGCTGCCGGCTGCCCACAACTCTGAGATCCATTAAAATGGTTTCATTTCCTTTACTGTTATGGCCTGGAATGCAAAAGAAAGAGGCCAGCGCACGGTAGGCTTAATTTTTTTAACTGAACATGAGATATCCAGAGAAACAGCGGGCTGTCCCAGAACGCTGACAACCGTGGATAAGAGTTAGAGCGACCATGTAATTCGTCGTTCACACCAGGACACGTGGGGAGTGAGAGGCCCTGTCAGTAATCACCCGGGACGACTGGTGTGGACCGGACGGATAGTCCTGCTGGCGAGAGTACACACGCTGGCACCTGGGTTCTGTCTTGTCCCTACAAGCAAGGACGAACGCATTAATTATTAACTGTGGCAGGGGGTACAGGGAAGGGATATGACTCTGCTCCTCACTCTGCCAGCAACAACACTGAGGAAGTAAGAGGCCGACTCCCCACCACCTCCCTCCACATTGAGAATATCCAGTATCTGAAATTCAAGACTTGGCGATGGAGCGTGTATGGGGAAAAGAGGCGCAAAAAAATTCATCTCTGGCTTCTTTGAAATTGCCTCTTCCTCTGTTAGTGGGTTTAATTGGTGGCTGAATTTTCGGAGATAACAGTTCAATTCCTTGAGGCAGTCTTCTGTTGCATAAAATGTTGGAAAAATTAAAACTAATAATCTTATGCCATTATATGTAAACATTTTGGAAATCTAGCTACTGGATTCTAGAAAGAAAACAGGTCATGTGGACTGAGAGCTATTTTTAGAGGAACATGATGTGATCCGTATTCATAAGTTTGGGTTTTATAATGCCTCTTATTGCTACACAGAGAAGACTGAAAAAATTGTATAAAAATTCATGCATCCCCGTTTCAGTTTGCTGCTTCAAAAAAGCAGTAGGAAGTGTATACAGCATAGTAAAAACAGGCTGTTAGACACGTGAGCCTTTATAGCTGGCGACCTGCCTGGGGCAAGGCTGTGGCAGTGACTCTTCCTGCTGGGATCTCAGCAGGAAGGGCTGTCTGGCCTTGGCGAAAGCCAAGGAGGGACACAGGCGCCGCGCGCACTTCCGTGGAGTAGGTGAGCAGGAGCAGGAAGCTGGGCCCGGGCCCTCTGATGGGAGGTCAAAAACTGAAATTCTGCTGTCAAAGATGCATTTGTATTGTATTGGTGGCTCAATGGTTGGGGGTTTTGGGGGGTTTTTGTTTTGAGTTTTAGGGTTTTTTGTTGTTGTTTTTGTTTTGTTTTGTTTTGTTTGCCTTTCAAAGCTCCTGTCAAATGTAGCTCTCTTAGGAAAGTGCAATATCTTAAAAGTATGCTTCTGAAACCAGGTGTATCAGAAGGTACTCAAAGGCACAGGATAAATACAGTACATCTTCTTGGAGCATCACTGTAACTTGTCAACTTAGGGAAAACTTTTTTTTTTGGAGACAGTCTTACCATGTTGCTCAGGCCAGAGTATAGTATCTGTTCACGGGCACAATTGTAGCACACTACATCCTCACACTCCTGGGCTCAAGCATTCCTCCCATCCCAGCCTCTTGCGTAGCGGGGACTACATGCATGTTCCACTGTGCCCAGTGGGGAAACCACTTTTATACTAAAATCAGCACAAATATGTTATAGAACAGAATACACCACTTATATGGAGATCAATAGGAGACTTCAGAGAAATGTTCCAGTTACAGCAGCCCTTTAACACTAAGCGCCAAGTCCCCAGGAGTATGACTCTGTGTATTAACTACTTCTGCGTCACAGGGTCTGGTTTGTTACTCTTCTGTTCTGTTAGTTTCTCTCTCCTTGGGCCAGTGCCATACTGTTTTAATTGTATCTCAAAAATGCTTTCAGATTTTCCTTTCCACAATTTTCTTTCTTGACTTTTTATTCAAATAAACCTTAAAGTCATTTTGTCAAGTATTTTTTAAAATCCTGTTGAGATTTTTATTATCATTGTGTTAAATGTAAATTAACTTGCAAAAACTGGAATTTTTATATGATTCTATCTTTTCACGAACATGGTATATCTCTCATTTCATTAAAATTTGTTTTATAAGATGTTTCTAAGTTTTCTAGTTTCTTCCTAAAGATCACACCTGTTTCTCACTAAGCTTATGTCTATGTGTGTTTTTTGTAGCTGTGACTGTTGCTATTGTCTTTTCCCATTGTGTTTTCAGTGTGATTCGCTGGGATGCTGGCTTCTGACAAGTGAAATACAAGAGCATGCCCAGCAGAGCAAGTACACGCCTTCCAAAAATGGAAATGAAAGCACAGCAGGGCAGATAGAGTTTGCCTGCAAAAGCCTATAAATTGATGATAATAACAATACCTTCCTCATAAAGTTATTATGAGGTTAAAAGAAATACTTAAATTAATTAAACACTTAGAATAGTGCCTGGTACAAGGTAAATGCTTATTAAATGTCACAGTTACTTTCATCATCATCATCATTATTTTTTACTAGTGACAGCATTTTCATCATTAATAGTGGTAGTACCATCATTATGATACCAGAGGCAAGATTTAGCACTGTCCCTGGTGGGTCCCCAGCCTCTGAGAGGAAAGAGAGCAATGAGAGTCCACCCCTTGGCTTCACCAGCAAAGCCAGATGTCCACATCTCTCTTGTAACTTTCCAGGGCCCAGGCACCTCCTTCTCACACCAGACTGCTCTGACCAGCTTGAAGCATCGCGGGCCCTACCTGGGCAGGAAGCCATGGCCCTGGAGCGGATGTGAGGAAAGAACCGACTCAGCAGTCAGTCCCCAAGTCCAGCCCAGAAAGCTCACATTCAAAACCAGGTGGTGGGCTCAGGCTCTGCTGATGCCATCTCAACACAGTGGGGATTCAGTTATTACAGAATCATGGGCAATTACGGCTAGAGGGTGAGGGGCCCTTGAGATCATTGAGGTCAGGGTCTGGGGCCCCATGATGTCCCTCTTGAAAGAAACAGGCCATGCACAATGCACAATGCTGTACATGGAAGTAACATTTAATGGGCCCTCGCCATGTTCCTAGCACTGGGCTTGTTCAGTCCTCTCAACGGCATTGAGACATTTCACGTATTTGAGCCCTAGGAAGCGGCTGGGGTGGTTGGTAAATCTTCATGTTTGGCATCTCATTTCATTCTCATAGCAGCCCTGTGACATAGACAGGCCGTGGCAGAGGCAGGATTAGGAGCCCAGCCCCAGTATGGGTCCATTCCTCGCTCCAGCCTCCCCACTACCCACTCCCCTGGTGACTGAGCCCAGCCCCTGGGGCCCTCAAGCAGATGGAGATGTGTCGCATAGGTGACTGTGCATTGCTCCAGAAGAGCAGGCAGTGAGGACCTGACACACAGTACCCAATTATATATTCTTGGATCCTGCTTCCTCCTCCCCAACAGGTTATTTGTCTAATGAGTCTCAGAGCTCATAAATGTTTCTGGGCCATCCAGTCATCCCAGCTACTTGCAGTTGAGTAATCTGTGTATTTTTCTAATAGACTCTAATGCCAGCTCCTAAACTTTATAGAATAAAAGTGTGATCAGCTTTAATGACCAATTTCTGCACAGTAATAGTCTGATGTGGCTGTGTAAGTCAATTTGGGATTCTGGAGGGACCGTAAATTGAAGCTGTTAATTGCACTTGCTCACTTCCATTGACCAGACCCTTCCACCTGCGGCGCGGAGCAGCGTGCTCTGTCGTTAACACAGCAGCATCGATCCTGGCTGGCCTCCTGTTGTGGCTGACACAGTTTATAGCCCAAATAAACCCAACAGAACTGTTACACAAACATTTATTGCCTCAACTCTGCGGACCTCGTTGAGATAACTCTTTAATATTTCCTCCCTGTGTGAACTGAATATTTCCCTTACCTCTTCTGTAATTGCTCTGAGTTAATCCCTTATAGCCCTGGATTATGGCCTTCACCCCTCTGCGGGGCCAAATTTAAATCATCGGATGTTGCTCAAAAGTCAGTGAACAATCTTGTTGCAGTAAATGGTTCTATCACTACTTTTATGGACTCACCTTCATCAGTTTCATATTTCCACCAGTAGGCACAACCAAAACACTCTGTAATCACTTACTGATCTGGGTCGTAGAGTTAGTGGGCATAGAGCCTTGTAACCATGGAGTACAAGACACTGATATTTTTCGTCACCAAGTACTTACTTACTGAGCACCTTGTGTGTGCCTGGCCCTGGCCTAAACTACGCTGTGAAGGCAGCTAAGTCAACTAACATGGTCTCCTCTTCTCACCTCCTCCCCTGTCACTGACACTCTTGTAGGGGACCTGAGACAGGCTCACTTACAGTACAGGGGCCACATGGGTGTCACATAGGTGGCCCCAACACGTGCAGTGGGTGCCCCAGGAGGGAGAAGTTGGAAGACCCAAAGTATGATGGCACATAGGGTGGGCGGGCAACAGAGGGAGGACTGTACACATCAAAGAGTCCCAGACAGAGAGGAAGACGAGCATCTTTATGTTCTCATGACACCATTAACATTACTAAGATCTGATTCATACTTCTCAAAGTGGACTGTAATTTGCTTTGTTTTGATTTCAAGTTTCCTAAAACTTGGCTCTTCAGATTGTCCCCTACTTCTTCATTCTGTGGATTTCCTCTGGAGTCTTTTACATGGGGCTGATGGGGACTAGGTCACCCCACCTCACAGCTGCATGTCTGGCGAGAGAGCCTCTCCCCCAGAGGTTCCATCATCTAGATTGGAGGACTTTGAGAAACAGATACGATGCTCACTGTCGGAATGGGGGCTTTTGTCAGGAACACAGCAGAGAGCCACGTGACAGGAGGATCCTGTGTTCTGGTTCTAGCCAGTGCGTAGAGGATGTGGCCTTCAGCACACACAGCACTCACACGGGGAGTTCTGCGGGAGAAACATGTTTGCTCTGTGGCACGATAAACGTGCTGCTGAAGCCTTCAAGCAGGCCAGCTGGGGGGAGTGCCAGTCGGACAAACAAGTCTTCTAGAAAAGAGTTTTGCAAGATCCATCTGGAACCATGAAAATATTCATATCTATGTACCCAACAATTCCACTTCTAGAAACATTTTTTCCATTTATTTTTATATGTAGATATTCATGGAGGACAAGTGCAATTTAGCTACACCGCATTGCGGTGAAGTCAGGGCCTTCAGTGCATATATCACCAAATAGAAACCTTTTATAAGGAAAAAAATCAGAGATGCAATAAAAGGTTTATATATAAGAATGATAATCCTACCATTAAGTGGAAACAATCTAATTGTTCATTATATGGCAACAGATTATGATATATCTTTACAATGGAATATTGTGCTGTTATTAAAAATATCACTTTAAAGAACAGTTAATGGCATAAGGATCAAAATA
>RJWJ010045680.1:0-11646 GCA_004363605.1 Indri indri
AAGGCTTCTACAGATTCTTTAACAAATTCTGTCTAAGTGAGCAAAGGTTACAAAGTCTTTCAAAGGTTAACTTCTAAATTCTAAGGTAAGTTTATCATTTAACAGAGGGGGTAAACAGAGATGTATTGGCTCCATGTTTACTAGGTTATTGTGAATGGAGACAGGTAGTCTAGAGTGGTTTAAACAAGAGCTTTGCTTTGGCCATTCGGGAAGCTGTCTGTTCCGGAGGGCACTCCATTGCCAGCTCTCAGCCCGTAGTTTTTAACAGATTCACTTGTGCTTTGCAAAGCAAATCCAAACCATCAGGTCTGAGAAACGCGGCGCCTTGTGGGATACAGCCGCTACTTTCTTTCAGAGACGCCCTTCCGTGTGTAACAGCATTTGAAAAGCAAACCGACACGTTCACACATTCCTTCAGGGCAAAGCTCTGCAAAACTCCTAAGACACATCCTGTCCCCAAACACATTTAATATTAATTCATGGAGCGACAAATCTGTAGATCACTTTGGGTAGTATAGACATTTTAACAATGTTGCTTCTACCGACCCACGAGCATGGTATGGTTTTCCAACTGTTTACTTCCTCTGCTATTTCCTTCCTCAATGTTTCATAGTTCTCCCTGTAGAGGTCTTTTACCTCCTTAGTTAAATGTATTCCCAGGTATTTTATTTTCTTTGTTGCTATTGTGAAGGGAATTGAATCTCTGATTTGGTTCTCAGTATGACTGCTATTGGCGTATATGAAAGCTTCTGATTTGTGTGTATTGATTTTGTATCCTGAGACTTTACTGAATTCATTTATCAATTCCAGGAGCCTCTTGGTTGAATCCTTGGGGTTTTCTATATATGATATCATATCATCAGCAAATAGTGGGAGTTTGATGTCTTCTTTTCTCATTTATATGCCTTTAATTCCACTCTCTTGCATGATTGCTGTGGCCAGGACTTCCAGCACCACGTTGAATAGAAGTGGAGATAGTGGGCAACCTTGTCTGGTTCCAGTTCTAAGTGGGAATGCTTTCAATTTTTCCCCATTCAGTATGATATTGGCTGTGGGTTTGCCATATATGGCTTGTATCATTTTTAGGTAAGCTCCATCTATGCCTATTTTGTTAAGTGTTCTTATCATAAAACGGTGTTGAATTTTGTCGAATGCTTTTTCTGCATCTATTGAGAGAATCATATGGTTTTTGTTTTTGCTTCTGTTTATGTGGTGAATTACATTTATAGATGTGCATATGTTGAACCATCCCTGCATCTCTGGGATGAAGCCCGCTTGGTCACGGTGGATTATTTTCTTAATAAGCCCCTGGATTCAGTTACCTAGAATTTTGTTGAGAATTTTTGCATCTATATTCATAAGGGATATTGGTCTGTAGTTTTCCTTTTTTGTTGCATCTTTTCCTGGTTTTGGCATCAGGGTTATGTTGGCTTCATAAAATGTGTTGGGGAGGATTCCATCCTTCTTGATGTTGTGGAATAATTTCTGCAGGATAGGCACCAGTTCTTCTTTGTAGGTGTGGTAAAATTCGGGTGTGAAACCATCTGGTCCGGGACTTTTCTTTTTTGGCATATTTTTTATTGCTGTTTCAATTTCGGTCCTTGATATTGGTCTGTTCAGGAATTCTATTTCTTCCTGGTTGAGCCTAGGGAGTCTGTGTGTTTCTAAAAATTTGTCCATTTCCTCCACATTTTCCAGTTTGTGTGCATAAAGGTTTTTGTAATATTCATAAATTATATTTTGAATCTCCACAGTATCAGTTGTCACTTCTCCTTTTTTGTTCCTAATTGAGCTTATTAGAGATTTTTCTTTTCTGTTTTTCAGAAGTTTAGCCAAGGGTGTGTCAATTTTGTTTATTTTTTCAGAGAACCAACTTTTTGTTTTATTAATCTTCCATATAGTTTCCCTGTTGTCAATTTCGTTTAGTTCTGATTTGATCTTATTAATTTCCCTTCTTCTGCTGGGTTTGGGGTTGGTCTGTTCTTCTTTTTCCAGTTCTTTGAGTCGATTCATTAGGTTGTCTGTTTGTGATCTTTTTGACTTTTGGACATAGGCATTTATGGAGAAAAACTTTCCTCTCAGGACTGCTTTGGCTGTGTCCCACAGATTTTGGTAACTTGTGTCACCTTTGTCATTTAGTTCAAAGAATCTTTTGATTTCTATCTTTATTTCCTCATTTATGAAGCAATCGTTCAGCAGAAAGTTGTTTAATTTCCATGACTTTGTGTAGAGATGAGAGTTTCTGTTGGGGTTAATTTCTATTTTTATTCCACTGTGATCTGAGAAGATGCATGGTATGATTTCTATTTTTTTAAATTTTTTGAGGCATTCTTTGAGTCCTAGAATATGGTCAATCTTAGAGAATGTCCCATGGGCTGATGAGAAGAATGCATATTCTGTGGTTTTTGGGTAGAATGTCCTGTAAATGTCAGTCAGGCCCATTTGTTCTAGAGTTCTGTTTAAGTCTGTAATTTCTTTGTTAATTTTCTGTTTGGAGGATCTGTCCTGTGCTGTCAGTGGGGTGTTGAAGTCTCCGACTATAATGGTGCTGCTGTTTGTCAATTTATTTAGATTAAGTAAAGTTTGCTTTGTGAATCTGGGTGCACCCAAGTTGGGCACATACATATTTAGAATTGTTATGTCTTCTTGTTGAACTGTACCCTTCACCATTATATAATGGCCCTCTTTGTCTTTCATTACTTTTGTTGATTTAAAAATTAAGTTATCTGAGATCAAAACTGCCACACCAGCCTTCTTTTGGCTTCCATTTGCTTGAAATATTGATTTCCACCCCTTTACCTTGAGTCTAAATGCATCCTTGCAGGTTAGATGTGTTTCCTGAAGACAGAAGATACTTGACTTGTATTTTTTTATCCATTCGGCCAACCTATGTCTCTTAAAAGGGGAGTCCAAGCCATTCACATTTATTGAGAGAACCGATAAGTGGGGTGAATTGCTGTTCATTCTGTTGGGTTGCATTTTGTTGCTTTGTTTTCTCTCTTGAGCCATTGTGGAATCTAGCCTTTGATCTTTAGCTTTTAAGTGGTTTTACATTCGTGAGTGTTTATTGTTCTGATCCTTGTGTAATTCAGCTTTGAGTACTTCTTGGAGAGCTGGTCTTGTCTTGGTGAATTCCCACAGTCTTTGTTTATCTGAGAATGTCTTTATTTCTCCTTCATATATAAAACTTAGTTTTGCAGGGTACAAGATTCTAGGCTGGGCATTATTCTGTTTCAGAAGAGTGAGAATGGGGCCCCAGGCTCTTCTTGCTTGTAGGGTTTCAGTTGAGAAGTCTGAAGTTATTCTGATAGGCTTTCCTTTGTATGCTACTTGTTTCTTTCACCTGACAGCTTGTAGTAGTTCCTCTTTAGTGGATATTTTAGTCAATCTGATGACTGCATGACGTGGTGTCTTTCTATTTGCATTGAATCTCCCTGGGGTCCGCTGAGCTTCTTGTACCTGTATATCTAGATTTTTAGCAAGGCCTGGGAGATTCTCCTCTATTAAATCTTCAAACAGGTTATCCAGCCCTTGTGTGTTTTCTTCTTCACCTTCCAGAACCCCAATCACCCACAGGTTCGGTTTTTTTCACATAATCCCGCATTTCTTGCAAGCTTGTTTCTTTATTCTTTATTTTCTGCTCAATCTCTGTGACTGACTTATTAAATTGGAAGGAGCTGTCTTCCACCTCTGAGATTCTTTCTTCTGTTTGATCTACCCTGTTCTTGAGGCTTTCCACTGTGTTTTGTACTTCCCTGAATAAGTCCTTCATTTCCAGGAGATTGGTTTGATTTTTGTTTAATATTTCAATTTCTTAGTGAATTTTTCTTCCATGTCCTGGATTTTTTTTGTGGTTTCCTTGTGGTGGTTATCCATTGTTTCTTGCATATCATTGAGTTTAGTTATAATCCATGTTTGAAATTCTTCTTTCATTTTAGTATTCTGGACTTGGTTAATGTTCATTGCTAGTGAGCTGGTGTTCCTCTTTGGGGGTGTGCTTTCCATATGATTTTTCATACTTCCAGAGTTCTTTTGCTGGGTCCTTCCCATCTGGATCAGCTGTTACTTCTTTTCTTTCAGTTTTCGTTTGGAAAGTAACACGTCCTGTGTATTTTCACTTGATCTGCCGCTAGAGGGAGCCACTAGTATGTTGTTCGAGGTTCTTCTACCACAGCTGGAATCCTGCTCTTGATGGGAGGGATTACTTGCGGAACTTGTTTTGGTCTTTTGCCAGGATTTTGGTTCTCTAACCTTGGGTCTCATTGTTGGTAGCTGACTGGAGGCAGAAATGCAATCGTGCTGGATGACCTAAACCAGTCTGACAAGGAAAGTTACTAGGCTGTCAGCTATTGGTCAGTGCCAAAGCCCCAGGGACTGGCGCTTGTCGCGGAGGGGGTGTGGCTCTTCATGTCTCACCGCTGCAACCCCAGAGGTGGAGCCCACCACTCTCCATGCAAAAGATGCTGGCCAGGGGGAGAGGGCGCTGCCCCAGTTCGCCCAGTGCCCCCGCGTCTGCAAGTCCTGGAGGCATCAGCCTCCCACAACTGAGGAAGAATTCAGAATTCACCCCTCAAAGAAATGGGCCTGGCTAGATGACTTAAGGTCCTGCAAGGACGGAGCTCATTGCAAGAGTTCCTGGGCTGGGGGAAGAGAGCTGCCCCACACCGTATGGCAATGCAGCCGCAGCGTTGTGGGCCCGGAGGTGGCGTTTGCCCGCCCAGAGGGCGCCAGCACTGGAGGCAACCATTCAGGGGCTGGTGGGCACCAGATCAGGGAGCCAAATAATCAGGGCACCCCACCGTGTCCTTTATGTCACCCTCCCACAATCTGACACCTGTCCAGCAGTAGCTCTCGCTCTTACTGGCCTGCCCTGAACAGTCCTAACTGCCAGCGGCAGTTTCCAGGTTAGAGTCCTCTACTTAGTAATCACCTCCTTGTTCTGGACCCTCTGGGTGCCAGAGACCAGCTTCCTGACTCCTAACTGCCTCTGGAGGTAGCCCAGGCCAGCTCCTCCCCTGTCCAGTACAGTCCTGACATGGAGCTCCAGGGAGTTCGAGATGCTCCCTGCTACTATATCCTCTCTGCAGAGCCCCACGTTTCCTGCCACGATTCTGCACCCACTTCACACAGGTCCCTGACTCTCGGTGGGCTTGTAAGCCAGTGGGGAGGCTAGACTTTCTCTTGAGGGTCTTATTCTGGTGCACTTACTGGCCAGGCAGGTGCAGTTGTCCCACGCTCCACTCTCTATTGTCTGTCCCACACTCTCCAGGTTTTGCATTCTTATCTCCCGTTCACCTTATTTTTTTCCTTATTTGTGTGTTCCATGCTGAATCTCTGCCGATTCACCTCCTTGGTTTTGCGGGAGAGGGATCCGTTCACCGGCTTCCTCATTCTTTTTGCTTTAGAGTTAAAAGAACTTGCCTACGTGTTTCCAAAGTATATATGATATATACAAACACACATATAATACATATATTATTACATATAATATATATTTCCACATTAAAATAGTATGTGTGCTGTATTGTATTTTCAATGACTTGAAGTGTAATAAAACACTAAGTACATTCTTTAGCAAAGTAAACAATGTCTGAGTTGTGCAGTCAACCTCAAAACTTCTGTGTTCTATTGTACTATATATATTTTTCTCAGTATTATGTAAATTTATCTTATAACAGTTTAGTCAACTAGAGATCAGGAGTATGACTTAAATGTTCCTGTGAAATAAATGGAATGATTTATTATTTTGTAGGTCATTGGAGCAGAGAACACACACACACAAGCTTCTGTAGAATTTCACTATCTCTAGATCATAAAAATCTAGGACCACAGAATCCTAACCACACAGACATATTTTCAAAGCAAATCCAGCCAAAGATTCATTTTATCCAATTATAATTTTATTTGTTTGCTTATAATGTTTTAGTGATTTTAAAATGGATTAGACAAACATTACTGATATCAGGATGGGCAGAACCATGATTCTGGGAAATGCTAATCAGAGTTCTCCAAACAAAGGATACCTGATCAGATTAGCTGGGGCTGGGCTGTATGCTAAGTTTTCCATTTGGTGATTCAAAATATTTATCGATGTATTAAAGTATGCAGAAGGGCTTGAGTAAAAACAAGTATTGAACTTTGCTTGCCATTAACAAACTTACTTAATTGTGCAAGGAAAGTCTATTTTTCTTGGCATCCAGATTAATACTACATTACAAAGAAAACTACAGAGCTTTTCTTTGACACCAGTTTGGGAAGCACTGCATTAGCTAATTCAAAGACTGTGGTTAATAGTGTTAAAAATTTTACTCAAAATGGACCCTAAGGGTAAATTGAGTACATTGATTTAGTTTCACGACTACAACATACTCTGTGATGATCTGGCCATCCTGCTATACTTGAATTTTCCTAGATGTGTTACGTGGTGAGGCCTCCATGCCCTTCTACATGTACTTCTCTTTGTCTTCTGGAATGTCTTTCTGGCTAACTTACACAAAGTCTGTATGTCTTAGCTCAAGTGAGTGCCAGGACCCATGAAAAAGTTCCTGGACATCCTCTAAATCCTCAAGAACTATGAAGGTTCTGAGATTTGACCCTGCTTTCAAGCTAACGCTTTAGCCTGCCACAGATTCATGGAGGCTGGTAGAAGACACAACACTCCTGGGTCAGAGACAAAGGACTTCATCACTCTCCACATAGCAAGTGGCATGTGCTCCATCCTTGCGTCAGTTCCCTTTGTTCCCCAAGTCCCACGGGAGCAGCACACAAGGGTCCAGGATGCTGCACATGTGTTTGAGGAACCCTAAGTTTAGGAACCTCCAATATTCGATAATAAATGGCTCTGCAAGCAAACCTCCCTAATTTTTGCCCAGGAGGGAGACATTATCTTTATTATTTTGTACAAAAAACATTTCTACCCTCTGCTTCAGAAGAAGACACTATTTCTGTCTTTCAACTTTTCACTGCATAAATATTCTTGAAAAGAGAGAAAAGGCTGTCTGTGCCTTGGCCCAGGTGTGCAAAAATGAGAAAGACCCATGGGGAACTGTCTTTCTAAGACTAAAATCCTAGTCACCAACTTGGTGCTACTCCTTGAATTACGATAACCACACGCACATTTTGTGATTACAGTCTTTCTTGAATTGCAATGAATGTTGCTTTTCTGGTGGGAATGTAACTTTCTTTCTGTATTTATTGCATCCAGCTGAATACTGTACAGAGTAGGTGTTTGGTTTTGGACATGCAAGGTGGTGTCCTTTAAATATTTTCTGAGTTAGTCTTCAAGTTTACTGCCCCGATGACCCTAAGAGAAGGGAGAGACGAGTAGAATAAGCAGGCTTTCACGAAAAGTCTCGAATGGCATTGGTTATTCAGGGAGGAAATTTTCCTTAAACATATAAGCACTAGTGCTGCAGCAGTATTGGTGGACGGTGCAGGACTTAGCAGCCTGTGACTGTTAAGACACGGAGGGACCACAGCACCAGGGAGCTGGCAGCCACACAGGAGGAGTGTTGGGAAGGTGATGTGTCAGGGATGAAACAGGGCCTGGGGGCAGCTGCAACACCAAACAGCAGATAGGGAACGTGCGTCATCTGGGTAGGATTTTAAAAGATGTTTAGGAGTTTTCTGGTCACAAAAATAGGTAGAGGAAAAGGAAACAACATAGGTGAATGAACAGAGATAGAAAGGTTGTATGTTTAGGGCAACTCCAAGTAAATGAACAAATACGTAAGAGAATGAATGGGTCAATTAATAAATAAATATAAATTTTGAAGGAAGAGTTGGAGTGTGGGGGGCAGGGAGGATTAGAGGATCAGATTAGACAAGAAACTAGCCAGACCATGGGTAGTGAAGTGCTCCTAACAGCAATTCTCCAAGGGTAGTTGTCAGCTCAGCAACAGTTTGTCATGTTTCCATGAAGAGAAGAGTACAGAAATTGGGAATATGTCTTTAGAAACTTTCATAGCAATTTAAAAGACTATTCCCATGACATCTCATAATTAAAATTTTGGCCTCGTACATTTTATATGTTTGTTTTTTCACATTAAATTTTTCCAATAATTTCAATCGCGTTTTACACAAGTATGTTCTGTTACTGAGACTTGCCCAGAAAACAAACTGGTCTTCCGTCCAGATAGTTTGAGAAGACAGCTGTAGGCGAAGGGATTTCAGAAGGGAAGTGGTGCCCTGGGTTTCCTGTTTGCACTGATTTCTCTGGTGTGTGTGTGGGGGGGAGGGGCGGCGGGGGAGGATGGATCAGAAGAGCTGACACGAGAGGCTAGAAGTGGTCCCACCGTCTCCTTATCTGATCAAGAAACAAGTGCAAGGATGGGGAGACTGTGCTGGGAACTAGAACGTTTATACAATTCTTTGTGCTCATTCAAGAATAATCAGCTGATTTAGGCAGACACTGTGGACCTTTATTACCTGAAGGGAGCTCGGCGTACTTGAAAAGAAACAGCAGAGCTAGTGTGAATGTGTGTGTGTGTGTGTGTGAGGGTGATGGCACTTGTACCTGAGAGGGATGGTGACTGAGGTAGTAGCAACCAGAGACAGAGAAAAAAGGAAGGACTTAAAAGGGCAATAATAACAGCTAACCCCATCAAAGCACGTGTTAGGTACCAGGCATGGTCTAAGTGCTTTCCATACATCTCGTTTGGTCCTCCTATAGGTCTGTAAAGTAGCACGGTTATTACCGCTCCTATTTTACAGCTCATAAAACTGAAACAGAGAGGTTAAGTAACTTGTCCGGTGTCACTCAGTTAGTAAGTGGTGGTAAAGAAACTTGAATCCAGGTCGTTCAGCCCTTAAGTACTGTTATACTGCTAGGCAAAATCAGTAAGACTTCATGATGAATGATGAGCGAAGTGGATGAGAACGGTATGAAGGAGGACTCTCAGGTGTATGTCCTGACTCACCTGGCTGTAGGTGCTGACAGTTCCAACACAGAAGACGGAGGAAGAAGTGGAGCTTCAGCAAGAGACCTGAAAGGTGATGAGTTCATCCCTGGATAATCAATGCTTGTTGAATAAAATTGCAAAAATAGAATTAATTAAATTTGATTATTAAAAAGTATTTTAAAAATTAAAAAAAATAGAGGCTATGACATGATAGGCACTTTGCTGAGTGCTTCAACATAATTCTTCACCACAACCCATTAGGTGGGCATGTTGAATATGAATGGGCAAAGGAAAATGAAAATGTGAAAATGGCCACAGTGTTTCCGTAAGCCTGGATGATTGAGAGCATGTCAAGAAAGAAATTCTAAAAGGGGAGTAGGTTTCTGTAGGTAATAGGTAGAGAATATGAAAAATTTATTGAATGCCTACTGTGTGTTACGACTGACAGTACATTTTCTTGTTTAATCCCCATAATAACTATATCAAATGTTTACTACTATTTTTATGGCAAATAAAGGGAAGTCATCCTCAGAGATGTTAAATAACCAAAAGATTGACCAAAATCTCACAATAAGTAGAATTCAAACTCAAAGCACACTAGAAACCAGTCTACCAGATGTATTGCCCAGCTGATCCCCTCCAACACTTGTGACCCATGGAATTCTGAGCTAAATAGTTGGTTGTTGTTTTAAACCACCACCATGTTTTGGGGCGATTTGTCACAAAGCAACAAATCACTGATGCCGAAAGCCACTGTGGCAATGGAACAGTTGCAGACCTTGCAGACTTGAGAGTGAATGAAATCACCAAAGAAGAGATGTGTTGAGATTTCAATGATTTATTTTACCAAGCTTCTTTTATATAATTTTATTTATTTTAAAACAACCCCAAACTCACAGAAAAGTTGCAAAGAACTTCTGTTCCTTTCCTCTTCCCCCTCCTCCTCATTCTACTTCTTTCTAAATCATTTGATACCTATCACTCCCAAATACAACCATCAAAATCAGGAAATAAACCCTGATACATTACCAACATCTGATCCTCAGACCCCACTCAAGTTTGCCAGTTGTTCCAGCAATGCCCATTAGAGGAAAATGTTACAATTTAGAATCATATCTTGCCGTCAGTTGTCTGATTTCTGTTCTCTCCTTCATTCTGGAATCATTTCCCATCTTTTCTTTGACATTCATAACCTTGACTCTTTTGAAGATGGCAGTCTAATTATTTTGTAATATGTCCCTCTATGTGGGCTTGTCTCATGTTTCCTTGTAATTAGATTCAGCTTATTCAATGTTGGAAAAAATATAATGGAAGTGATGCTGTCTCTTCACATTGCATCTTGTCAAGTGGTGAATGATTAATATTTGTTCCATTACTGATGATGTGCATGTTGATCAGTTGATTTTTGTCGCCAGCCTTCTCCACTGCAATTATTTTGTCCTTTGTAAAGAATATATATTTGCTGGGGAGGAACTTTGAAATAATGTAAGAAACGCATTCCTTACGGAACTTTCAGTTTTTCATCTACTACTTTATATCAGCATGAACACATGGGTTCTCTCTTTTATTTAATGGGTTATAATCTATTATTATCACTATTTATTTTGATGTCCAAATTATTCGTGATTTGACCAGTAAGAGTTCATTCAAGTTGGCTTGTGTTCTTTTGATATCATTTCTCGAGAACTTCATTGCTCTTGAAATTTCTTGGATCACATTCTAGAATAAGCTATTTCTTCAAGGAACCCTGGTTCTTTTCAGTGGATAGTGGTATTTGGAAGCAGGATCTGAGTGCTGAGAGTGCCCACTGCTGCTGGGATGCTACTCCTGGAATGTTCTATCAAGGGATTGAGCTGGGGAATGCATACAGGTACACACTCATATATATGTATATATATGTGTGTGTATATATATATATGTATAATGTATACACAGATATATGCATTTGCATTTGTTTTAGTTTTTGTGTTGTCATAAAGGAATACCTGAGACTGGGCAATTTATAAAGAAAAGTTTATTTGGCTCACAGTTCTGCAGGCTGTACATGAAGAATGGTGCCAGCATCTGCTTCTGGTGAGGGCTTCAGGTTATTTCCAGTCTTGGTGGAAGGTGAGGGGAGCTGGTGTGTGCAGAGATCACATGGTGAGTGAGGAAGCAAGAGAGAACGGGGGGTGGGGGGGAGTGGTGGGAGGTGCCAGGTTCTCTTTAACAACCAGTCCTTGCAGGAACTAATAGAGTGAGAATTCACTCACTACCACAAGAAGGGATCTGCTCCCATGACCAAAACACTCCCATTAGGCCCCACCTCCAATGCTGGGCATCAAATTTAAACTTGAGATTTGGAGGAGACAAACATCCAAACCATAGCAACATCTATATGGAAAACAAGTTAATATCAACACTTCCGGTTCCAATCCAACACTATGGGGATCATTTTAACTTTTTCCCTTTGCGTGTTTGTATCTCTCTTCTCAGACATGCATTGATTTCTCAGGGAGAAACCTGGCTCCCTCACCTGTCCAATATTCAGGTATTTGACTGATACCTCAGTATGCAGTGAGCTCCTAGCACCACTGCCATTTCCTCCTCCCCACACCCAATGCAGTGTCTGTGCTGACACACCTGTCCCAGCGCACGTTCTCCTGACCCTGCTCAGGCTCTGGCAGCCCACTTCAGGCCACTCTCATCCTCACCCTTGCAGATGTTCACTTAGCTCAGCCCCGGCTAAGAGTTTGGGATGGAATTC
>RJWJ010045681.1:0-11647 GCA_004363605.1 Indri indri
ATAAATAGATCAACAGTAGACTCTTGGTAAATGTATTTAGAGATATACGACAGAGGGAGTTATATGTATGAGCAATTATCTGGCATAAGAAGAGTGAGCAAAAGAACCATTGATCATGTCTGACTTCCCCAAATAGCAGTCAATACAGGGCTTTGCAGGTGGCAGAAATCGGGGGTGTGTGCATTCAACAATCATGTCATTGATATTAATAATAAGAGCTTCCATTTGGAGAGATGTTACTCTGGGTGAGGTGCTAGAATCAGACTGTTAGATCAAGGTTCAGAAGTCTTCTTTGCAATTTCGTAGCTGATTCTGCTTGGGGAAGTCATTTTAACTTTTATGTGTTTCCTCGTTCCATTTGTGAAATGATAGTATCTATAGAGTTATTGAAATGTTTAAATGATATAATACATAAAAACACTTTTAATACTGTTCCTAGCACTGTAAATGTTAATTAAATCTTACCTGCTATTATTATTATTGATGTTGTGGTTATTGTTAAGAACCTGACACCAACCATTTGATTCCCTTCCACTGGAGGCACATTTCTCCCATTTTACTGGTCAATTGCTAAATCTAGTTCTCACGGTCAACCAAGTCACATAACATTTTGCTTTTGTAAAGTATCTATGTCTTTGTTGCCATTTGTACAAGTATTCTTCCATCAAAGGAAACTTAGAAGAAAAAACTTGAAACTGATGAGGTAGGTATAAAATATAGTAGGATGTTCAGTTCTTGTTGTTTGAACACTTAAAGAAATCTCAAACTAAAGGCAAAAAAAACCACTTTCTGAGTTTTATGTATTATGGAGTGATTAAAAATCTTGCAACAGTATATTCTGTGTCAAGAAGCTTGCAGCTGCAACTCTTCAATTTCCAAATTATTCTATTTCTATCCCCCTGCCAAATCCCCCCCTACTGCACCCCAACCTAAGACTACTGGAAAAACTGAAGGCACAGTAGTCATGTTAGAAGAGATCTATAGCTTTCCTTGTTTTGATGCCCAGCACCTGTTTCAAGCTCTCAGCCTGAGCTCTCCAGTCCTTAAAGCCATGAGAGTGGCTCGAGGCTCCCACTCCCCCTATGGCTATGATAGCCAAAGGTGCTGAGGGAGAGTGCTTCGTCTTTGTCCACCGACTCCTAGTTTTCAGAGTATAAGTCAGTGGGGAAAAAATTTTGACATGAAACATTGTACTTTAGAGTCAAATCGGCAGCTGCTCCTTTCTGCATTCTGAAGGCTCTCTCTGTACATTTCTGCGTGTACGTTTCTCTGTAAGTTTGGTTATGCCCTCCTCTATACCCCTGTCAGAGTATGTGTTCATTTAAGGTTTTTTCTTTGTCAATTTGTATTCTTTTTAATGTTAAGTGTCTTTTTAAAATTTTGAAACAATATCAAAATTACAGAAAAGTTTCTAGTACAAAATTTTTTCTTCTATAGCCATCGGCGAGTAAGTTGCCCACATGATGCCACATCACCCCCAAATACTTTAACATGTATTTCCTGCAAACAAAGATGTCTCCTACATAACCATTTTTTATTTTAAAAAGTCATTATGAAATATTTTAGGCAACAAGAAGTTATAAAATATATATAAATATTATATATAATGATATAATGAACACCTGCATGACCATCACCAATCCTGCAGCCCCACCTCCACCATGTTGAATTTGGTGTATTTCATTCATTCCTAAGCTTGGATTCCTAAGTGGGCTTCAGGTAGATCTATGAACACCTTGAAATTGTATGTAAAATTTGACGTGTCTGTGACTATTTCTGGGGAAAAGATCCATAGTTTAGAAGACATTTACATGGATACAGGTAAGCTATGTGAAGTACCGGATTTCATGAAAAAAAATGTCTAGTTTGTACATATACTCTTCTGCCACTCATTTATTGTTTAGCTCTTTATACTCTGGCTTTCTCCCTAACCAGTCCACTGAGATTAATTTCTTAAAGGTCACTTCCTAATCACTAAATCCAGTTGCTTCTTCTCAATCCTTATCCTCATTGAACTATCTGCAGAATCTTACTCACATACACTTGTCCTTCTAGATGTTCTCTCTTCCTTTGGCTTCTGCACTTTCTTGATACTCCTCAGTCTCCTCATTTGGAAAATGTAATACCTAACTCATATGGTTGTAAGGATTAGCTATAATGTTCCTAAAGCACCTGGTTGTTGTATGTGCTCAATAAATTGTAGTTGTTATTAGCAGTTAATGCTCTTATCACTGTGGTGCATCTCAACATCTTCCAGCCCCCTATTTAAGATGTTGTTAATGGACAGAGGTCATGCCAACAGGAAAGCCAGCAATTACTATCTTAACTTCCTGCAGTGCTGTTCATTAGCCTATCAGTATCCCTGTACTTACTAGTAGTTCTTGTTAGAGCAGTATCAGTAATCTGCAGAGTCTTCAGGAGAAAACAGTTTAGGTAAAGTCTAGTTAGCCTTAAATTATATAGGGATATACACTTAATTTCATCACACAAAGTTTGTAACACTATTCTCAGCCTGGTCACCTTTAAGGGCCTCAGAAGGTAAAATTGTAGTTCTCCCTTCCTTGTTAATTCAGCTTTTTGCTCACTCTGCTACTAAACAGACTGGCAATGAAGGTGCCAACTCTATCATGAAGGGCACTTGCTTGCTTCAAGCTGGGCTGATGCCAGTTATTCTGGAGGAGCCATTGAAGAGCCATATGACTTTCAGTCACTATTTACTTGGAACAGAATGAGAGGAAGGATTTATATCAAGTTACCAGTCCCCTGAGCCTGCCCTGTCCTGAGCTGTCCTCTTTATTTTTTATGTCCACTATTAGCTGCCAGTAACAGTGACATACTTTTGTTCATATTCATAATATAACCTCACAATATTTTAAGGCACAAGCCTCTAAGAAGCACCTTACTGAAGCTCATCTGCCTGAAGAGAAACAGCCAAGCTATCTTTGCTATCTGTTAGGTAGAGTGCTTGACCTCGTAACTGCCATCCATTCTCTCAGGATAGGCTATGCTGTCATGGCAAACAGCTTCCCAAACCACAGTGGCTCAAAATAACCAAAGTGTATATCTTGTTTACACTACATGTCCATCATGGGTCACCTGGGGGACATTACATGGTCCTCAATCTAGGACCCAGATGGAGCAGCCTCCATCTGGAACGCTGCTTATTGTCATGGCAGAGGGAAAGAGAGCCCTGGATGCCTCTCGCCGCACCATCAATTAAATCTTGTTTCCGAATGGGACACATGTCATTTTCCTCATATACCATTGGTTAGCCTTGGTCAGGGGCCAGCTGAGGAACAGCAAGTGTGATCCTACCATGTGCCCTGAAGGTAGAGAGTTGAAAATATTCAGTGAGCAGCACTAATGACTCCCTTACACTCTAACTTAATGCACAGGGTTACTTAATGCATGGGGTAGAAACACATCTCTGGTCTCTCTAGCCCTGTCCCTTTCCCCAGAACATCTTGCTAAGTTACTTCTCTTCAGTTTCACCCATTCTTGTTTCTTTGCTCCTTCAGAAACCAAGCAAATTCTTGTCAATTTGGTAATTTTCATGCACACTGCATTTTGGTATTGTTTAATGCAAGGTGGAATTTTTTTTTCTTGATTTGAATTATTTCTACTCCTTTCGTGTTTTTGCAGTTGTATGCTGCAGTGATGTACAGAGATATAAGCTTGGAATAGTTTTGTTTCAATAAAATACTCTCGTTTTGACTCTTCCTGCCCTCCTGCTGTTTACTGTTATGGTAACAGAATAGTTATAATTCTGTGATCCTCTGACCATAAAATGGGATTAAATGACTTGCCCAAGGGTATGTAACTAGTGGATATTAAAGAAGCCTAAACTAGAACTCAGGTTTTCTGACTCATAGTCTGTTTTCTTTTTATTACACCAGTTCCTACCTAGTATAAAGAAAGTTGTATAACTGATGGCAGTGTAATTTACTCCCAGAGACAACTGATAACAGCAGAATCTGGTCTTTAATCTTGAACAGAAGGAATTTTCCATTTAAATGTCTCCTTTTGAGTATTTTGATGAATTCCATGTCATAAAATGGGATTCCTGGGATTCCTGTGCCAATGAGCTAGTATTCTTGCTTGAAGCAAACAAACAACTGGCCCTGAATGGATCAATGACATAATCCTGACTATCTGTAAGACTCAACCAAATAAGGACTTTCACCACTCCTGCTGCACCTCAATCTAGAATAAGGCATTGCATACATTTTATCATTGTAGGTTTGTTTCTTACTAGTATTTAGAATGTCAGACAATGTGCAGGGATTACAATTACAAATAAAATCAATAGCCTAGTGACAGCATTACTGTATATGCTGCGTCAACCTGTCTCAATTTGGAGTTACTTTTCATATGACATGCTGTGGGCTCTTCTCATGTATAGTTTATTTTAAAGCTCTTCACTGATGCTTCTTGTCTTAACCAAATTTTCTATTGATAATGGCTTTAGTAAAGGCCTGGGCCAATGAGACTATCACTAAAAATCATGGATGATAAAGGAGGCATCTCTAATATCAAGATAAGTCTTAATACACAGGCACAGAGTTCTTGTCAAGATATCAACCAAATGTGACATGAACAGTCCAGATTATCTTCAGGTACCATGAACCAGCCTAGGATGTAGTGGATGGATACACCATTGGGTTTTTATATAGATTCAATAATATAAATTACAGATTTGGAAGAAGGAACCTTTTCAAAGAATGCCACACAGAAACCATTAGAATGATGCTCTGAATTGTTCCAGTAGTTTGTCTTCTGGCATCAGGTGGTCTTGATTACTCTTATGACACTAAAATCTGGGATTATCATCATGTGTGGAATCACAAAGCTAGATGTCTGAAGACACTGGCCATTAGTATAAAGTCAAAGCCAGTTTTGCTTATGGTATCTCGGTGGTGATAGAGATATATTCTATAATACTTTCTCACAGACTTCTTTGTTGTAGTCATTTAGCTACCTGGCCAGTTTTTTTCCTCATGAACAATTTCATACATAAACAAAGCAGAAAAAATGGTATAATATGACTCAGTGTTCCCATTATTGAGCTTCAATAATTATCATCTTGTGGCCAATCTGCTATGAGACCTTTATGAAGATTATTATAATCATTTGCATCTCATGGCTGTGAACTTTCTAATGCCTTTTCACTTTCTATGGCAACTATATGTATAAATGTTAGGAATTTATGTAAGGAAAGAGAATTTATTTAAACCACTTGAAAATAATATCCAAAATATTCATGCCACTAGTATAGTTCAACCACAAATGTTATCAACCAATTTCCTAAGATATTCTTAGAGGTAGTGAGCCAGAATCCTTCTATTAACACCTATTTGTTATATTAAATCACTTAAAAGCTAGAACAGTACCACTGCTTCTCATACTATAGTTGGTAATATTTGTTCCTCTGTTTAAGAAACATTGTTCTAATATCAAACTGATAATAATCCTTTTGTGTGTTCACGCATATACTCATGTTGAATTCTTTTATCGGTACTTGTCTTTTAAAGTGGCAATGCATTATTAAAAGACATTTTCACAAGGCGATTTAACTTTCTTAAGTCAGTGTTTCTCAGATAGGTCCATGAATCGTTCTGGAGTTCCTTAGAGTTCTGATGGATGGGAAATACCACTCTAAGGGAAGAACATAGAAAATTTGAGAATTTTATAAAACAAGTTGGCATCAAAACAAATATACAAGCCCTGCAGGTTACTCTAGTTGTGCTCTCAATGAACAGAATGTGGACATTCTGGTGGGGAAAAAAAAGCTTTCCAAAAAATATAAGGTTAAAAAGTTAGTAGTGGAAAATAAGGTTAGATGGTACATTGGAACTTGATTATTTAAACCAAAAGAAAACATCATACTGTCAAGGAGTCTGAACTTTCCATCATTGTGAAATTGCTTTATGTGAGGTTGGGAGTGTTGTCTTCTGAAAAAATGGGTCTATAAATTTGGTAGGTCCAGCAGAAGAACAAGTCATTTGCTACTCTACATGTACAGCAAGTGTAGAGGCCTGTTTCCAAATCTAGATATGTTGTGCTGGATTTTAATACTGTGTAAGTAAAATAATATTCTCTCTATATTTGTCTCCATTAATAAGCATTGAAATTTACAACAATGAAGATTTTAATCCTTTTTTGTTATGCCGGGCTGAGTGTTTAAAAAAATTTATACCCGTGTTGCATGGAACAATAATTTGGTAGGAGGATGGCCCCCAATCTACTGACACACCAGTTATTCAGTGGCAGTCAAAGGCTTCAGGATGGAAATTACTAGTGCTTTCATTTCTCACTCCAGAATTGTGAAAGAACAAGAACATAGTTTAAGTTATTCTATGTAGAATAATAACTGCTACCACTACAATAACAATAGCAAAATGATGACAATAATACTATATACCAGTCATTGTACTAAGAACCTTATTTGCATTTTTTCATTTTATCCTCACAACAACCCAAAGACAGTAGGGTGGTAGGTCTTTCCTTCCTGTTTGCTTGAGGTATATCTGACAGTGTGTTTTGTGAAAGCTCCTGGAGCTCATCTGCTTGTGTTTCATATGGGCAGTTTCTCCTTTCCCATCTTGCAGTGGGTTGCTACTACTATACCACTCATTCCCATATCACAGTATGAATACTTCATCAGCATCTAATATTCATATGCAGTCAACAAAATCTCTTTTATATGTTCTATCTCTTTTGATCCTGGCAGGAACACTATGAAGAAAGGAAAATACAGTATTATACTAATTTTAGATGAGAAAATGGAGGTTCAGATATTTCTCAATTGATCAAGGTACAAGTTGTCTTCATATCACATTCTACTATGTTATATTGAATCTTGACTCCTCTTTAATTGTTGAAAGTGTAGCCATCTTTTTTCCCACTTAATAGGAAGATAAAAACTAATCCTCATTTATTGTGTCTTTCTGCACTCAACATGCTATCAGGCATACCAAAGGCATTTAATAAATGCCTGTTGATGTGGCTTGTTATATTTTATATTTGTATGGATAAAAGCTAAAAGAATAAAATAAATTTTAGGTAAGGTTTGCAGTTGGTTAGTATGTAGCTATTCATTAAGCTGTGTAATCTCTTAATCTTCTTAGAAACTCCTTTCTATAGAAGAGCCCCACATATTTTCCTTATTGTCTGAGTAAGCCCAAATCTTCTGTTTTTAAACCATTGCCCTTCACTGCTTTATCAGTGGGAGGAAGGAGAGGCAGGAGGGAAGAATGGAAAAGGATATACAAATGGTGGCTAGGAAGATACGCATGCCAAACATTTACTTAAGTCACAATGGAGACTGCAAATCTGTGGGCTCAAGTCCTATGGCAGGTATTTTGGCCTGAATTCTAGGTAACCACCTTCCTTTCATTCACTGTTATTGGCCACTTGGTTTTTCCTTGTGCTTATTTGGTTACCTTCTTTGGTCTTCAAAGTTGTCGTTTGCCAGGTAGAGCCTTAACAATATAGTCAGATCTCCTTTGTATACATCTTATCTTCAGTGTGCAGCCCCGGATGTGTTACTTATAAATTATCATCATGCAAGGCTACTAGGAGCAATGAATAATACATAGTAAGAGTTGCATTTTGCAACTAGTAAATTGATAGGTTGATCATTCTTCCAGAGTGAACTTTAAACAATCCATCTCACAGGCTGGGATGATGAATAATAATAATGATATTGCCTTTACACTTGTGTTTAGGGCATTCATGTATGTTATGTGAGTTGAACTATTTACCAGTTATATGAGATACGTATGGATTATTATACCCATTTTATATATGAAAGTGACTGAGACTTAATGATATTAAGTGATCACTTAGCTAATAGAGAAACCGTTTATAGAGTCACAAGTTCAATCAGTTGGTCTTCCCACAATCCCTCATTGCCTATTCTGCCCATCTTGTAACCTGATACATCCCTTCTGACAAAAAGATTTGCTGTTTTATTGCAAGCCTCCTCTGTAAACCAAGTAAATAGTATAGGCATTAGGTCCTAGAGTCAGTTGGGGTGATTTAGAGGAAAGCCCATTTGGAACCAGGATAATCAGGAAAGTTTTCTTGGAGGAAGTGAAATTTGAGTTGCAGCATGAAAGAATCCCCCAATCTCCATCTTTTTTCCTAGTAAGTCCCGTAAGTAGGAAAAGGATATGCTTCCCAATTCTAAATCGATTGGGCTATGTATAGATATTAGCCGATAGAGAATGGTGGGTGTGTGGGGGGGGTGATGTTTGTAGACCTTTTAAAAGTATGTTTCCATGAAAGGAATTAGCTGAACAAAAGAGAAATCCTACTTATCTGCCAAGGTCCATTCAAATTGCACTATCTGCACAAAGCATGATATTAACACTCAGGGCTCCATTAATCTTCCTTTTCTCTGAATCCTCTAATAATTGTAGTCTAGACTGGAGGTTAAAAACTGGTGACCCACGGTTCAAATATTGTTTGGACATGTTTTGTTTTCACCAGTGCTCCTGTATGCAAGAGGTAGGATTTTATTGGCTTACTTGGAAAGGAGGGCAGGACACTGAGCCCACGGGCTTGTCATAATCCTCCAACAAGGCCCTCCAGATGTTTTGCTGTGGTGAAATACAACCATATTGGGAGATTCAACAGTTCATAACCAAAGATGTGGAGTCCATTCAGCAAGATGACCCTCTTCTTCCTCACCATTGATGTAGAATGCACTTAGAAATGGTCTCAGCATTAGTGTCTTCCCAATTGGAGAGACAAAATAGAAAATGGCATCAAGCTTTCTGAGAGATTAGATCACTGCCCTATTATATTTCTTTCTGCCTCAGAGCATTTTCCACTGAAATTGATTAAAATCTTGTAGTTAACAGACAGATTGAATATAATCTTTTCCTCCTCAACCTATTAGTCACTGACTACTGAGCATAATTCTGAGAGGTTTGATTAGAGAGTTCCATTAAAAATCGTCATACATTGTATTTTCTATGTCTCTATGAATTTCCCTTTGCTCCGTGCAGTGGCCATAGACTTAACCCTTAACCCATGCACTTTGTAACAAATGACATGGAGAGAGAATGAAACCTTTAATTAGTATCTCTTGAGGATGTGATGGTTCTGAACAGCTCTGCACAGATGGGAATCACCAGATATTATCCACTCGCCCTAAAAACCAGTAGTAGTAGATGTTTAACTCCTACATTGCTTTCGGTCTCTGCGACCCTCAAAAGTGCCAGGGACCAAGGCTGGGAAACTAGTTCTGACTGGATTACCTAGAAGCCAAGCAAGGCCAGTGCATCCTATTTCCACAAAGCAGTGGAAACTGCCTGAATGCTGCCAGAAGCATAGAAATGCTTCTGATGACCTGTCAAGTTATCTTTTCCCTTCAGGGCCCTACAGAGTGTGCTGAATCAGCTCAGATGGACTGGAATGACCCTAGCCCCCTAGTGTTATGATTATCTCTGTAAGCTAGACAATCCATTTTTTTTGGAGACAAAGTCTCACTCTGTTGCCCAGGCTAGAGTGCCATGGTGTCAGCCTAGCTCACAGCAACCTCAAAACTCCTGGGCTCAAGCGATCCTCCTGCCTCAGCCTCCCGAGTAGCTGGGACTACAGGTATGCACCACCATGCCCGGCTAATTTTTTCTATATATTTTTAGTTGTCCAGCTAATTTCTTTCTATTTTTAGTAGAGACGGGGCCGTTGCTCTTGCTCAGGCTGGTCTCGAACTCCTGACCTTGAGCGATCCTCCCCATTGATTCAGTTCTATCCAACAGATTATTTTCTTTCTTTTAAAATGTGGTAAGATTAAATCTATCATCATCTCACACCTGAATTTTAGCATTAGTACTTTCATTTGGAGATTCACATTGTTATTCTCTAATTTTGTGCAAGATTGTGGTGCTGTCTCTCTAGCATGAAGATCCCTAAATAAAGCCTCTTTACCTTACATTACTTTAACTGGTACAGCAATCCTCCTGTGTGCCATTAAGAATACTAAACATTCAGGATATACAACCTACTCTTCCAAACTCCACAATAAGGTATTACTGACCTTCAGCTTTCTTCAAACAAGAGCAAATGAGTCAAATGATACAGACGGTCGAACAATGACTAACAAGACCTTTCAAAAGAAAGTCACTTCCTGAGCTTTGATTCTTTGGCATTCATACACCAAATCAATTATGTGGGACCACAGGCTGTGCTGATTTTTTGATTGTGCCAGAATTTTGTTGAGTTAGTGCTAACATGAAATTAAATGTGTTGTCTCCTGAGTCAGGAAAATGCCTTTGTTATTCACTGCTTGTTGAGCTAACAGGTGTGTACCCGCTTGGCTCATTATACACTGGCTATCAGAATCCTACCTTTCCTATGTCAACTGGGCTCCCTTTTCATTCAGTGGAGTTGGTGCCTCAGGTGGTTGGGTACCAGAAGGTCACAGGAGAGACAAAGGCATTTAGTAATTTTGTCAAATTAGTGGGGACAGCAGTGGAGTAGAGTGATACCTGCACAGATCTCCTACAAACAGAAAGTGGCCTCTCAAATGGCATATCATGGTGATGCATCCTTACCTCTCTCACCTCTGCTTCTTCATTCATTTTTTAATTTTAATTTTAGTTAATTAACTTATTTATTTTTCTGTGAAATAAATTTTATTTTATTCACTCTAAATGAAACAAAAATGAAGTTCTGTTTTCTGAATAATATGCAGCATTGTTTATATTGGACTTTGTATGTTATTTTTCTTTTTTTTTAAATTGGTTCATTTTTTTAGTTTCAGAATATTATGGGGGTACGAATACCTTGGTCACATAAATTGCTTTTGCACCACCCGAGTCAAAGCTACAAGCATACCCATCCCACAGATAGCATGCACCACACTGGTTAGGTGTGAATTTACCTACCTCACCGCCCCACCCCACCTGCCTGAGCCCTGCTGAATGTTACTTCCATATGTGCACGTGTTGATCAATTAGTACCAATTTAATGGTGAGTACATGTGGTTTTTGTTTTTCCATTCTTGTGATACAGCCTACAGAATGGGAGAAAATATTTGCATGCTATACATCTGATAAAGGGCTGATAACAAGAATCTATAAAGAACTCAGACAAATCAGCAAGAAAAAAATCAAACAACCCCATTAAAAAGTGGGCAAAGGACATGAACAGAAACTTTTCAAAACAAGATAGACTAATGGCCAAGAAACATGTAAAAATGCTCAATATCTCTGATCATCAGGGAAATGCAAATCAAAACTTCAATGAGATATCACTTATGTCCAGTGAGAATAGCTTTTATCAAAAAGTCCCGAAACAACAAATGTTGGCATGGATGCGGAGAGATAGGAACACTTATGCACTGTTGGTGGGACTGCAAACTAGTACAACCTCTGTGGAAAGTAGTAAGGAGATACCTCAAAGAACTACAAATAGAACTACCCTTTGATCCAGCAATCCCATTACTAGGCATCTACCCAAAGGAACAAAAGACATTCTATAAAAAAGACATCTGTACTCGAATTTTTATATTAATAGCAGCACAATTCACAATTGCAAACAGGTGGAAACAACACAAATGCCTTTCAATCCATGAGTGGATTAATAAAATGTGGTATATGTATACCATGGAGTACTACTCAGCCATAAAAAAAAA
>RJWJ010045682.1:0-11653 GCA_004363605.1 Indri indri
TTTTTTTTTTTTGAGACAGAGTCTCTCTTGCCTGGGGCGAGTGCCGTGGTGTCAGCCTAGCTCACAGCAACCTCAAACTCCTGGGCTGGAGCAATCCTACTGTCTCAGCCTCCCGAGTAGCTGGGACTACAGGCATGTGCCACCATGCCCGGCTAATTTTTTTCTATATATATATATTTTTAGCTGTCCATTTAATTTCTTTCTATTTTTTGGTAGAGACGGGGGTCTCGCTCTTGCTCAGGCTGGTCTCGAACTCCTGAGCTCAGGACGATCCGCCCACCTCGGCCTCCCAGAGTGCTAGGATTACAGGCGTGAGCCACCGCGCCCGGCCTCCACATCTTTTCAATTGTGAATCATGCTGCAATCAACATTCAAGTATAGGTGTCTCTTTGATAAGATGACTTCTTTTCCTTTGGGTAGATACCCAGTATGGGATTGCTGGATTGAATAGTAAGCTTACATTTATTTCTTTAAAGAATCTCCACACTGTTCTTCATAGAGATTATATTAATTTGCAAACCCACCAACAGCGTATAAGCATTCTTAGCCCTCTGTTTCCATGCCAGTGTCTATTGTTTTTTGACTGTTTGATTGTTTGCTCTTTGATTTCTATACATGACATTATTATAAGCAGAAAAATTTCTATTATGTGTATTATGTTGCACACTAAGTAATCTACTTGATATTTGCAAAACATACAACTTGCAATGCCAACATTGCTTAAATTGTGTCAAGATCACAATGCATTTTTATCTGAATTGAAGCCAGTTGGTTTTAATGCATTTTCCTTGTTTCAATATTCTTAGATAAGTTTTTAATTGACTTTTAATTAATAAGGATTTTATTAAGTAGCTAACTTTTTTAACAAAAGGCAAAATATTGACATTTTGAGAGAATTATTCTAATTTGATTGGTTTGCATCCAACAACTTAATCAACCAACAAATAGCACAATTACTTATAAAAATAGCTGGAACAAATAACTTATCTAGAAGAAAAAGAGGTACTAAGCCTGACTATATACCTAGACTGCCTAGGTTCTCAAATGTATGTCAAAATAATTTTCTTGTAGTTTGGTGGAAAGCCAGTGAAATTTTGGGAGTAGGAAATTGGCATAGTCAATACCTTGTTTTATTCTGATTAATCCCTTAGCAGAGTACATAATTTTTTTTAAAAATTGGAAAGACTGGAATAAGAAAGAACATTTATAAGGTCATTAATCAATATCTGAAGTTAATAATATTCAGGATTAGGCTGTGGCTGTTTAAAGAAAGGGGAAATTTTTGTAAAAAAGAAAAAAAATTGGCAAGGATTAATTCCTGATTTAAAACAGCAAAGGAAACTATCATTAGAGCTAATAGACAACCACTAGTATTGGGAGAAAATATTTGCTTTCTGCCCATCCGATAAAGGGCTGATAACAAGAATCTATATAGAACTCAAAAAAATCAACAAGAAAAAAATCAAACAACCCCATTAGTAAATGGGCAAAGGACATGAACAGAAACTTTTCAAAAGAAGACAGAATAATGGCCAGCAAACATACAAAAAAATGCTCAACATCTCTGATCATTAGGGAAATGCAAATCAAACCACAATGAAATATCACCTAACTCCAGTGAGAATGGCCTTTATCAAAAAGTCCCAAAACAACAAATGCTGGCATGGATGTGGAGAGATTAGAACACTCTTACACTGCTGATGGGACTGCAAATTAGTACAACCCCTGTGGAAAATAATTTGGAGATACCTCAAAGGCTAAAAATAGAAATACTATTTGATCCAGCAATCCCACTACTAGGCACCTAGCCAAAGCCAAAAAAAGACATTCTATAGTAAAGACATCTGCACTCGAATGTTTATGGCAGCCCAATTCACAATTGCAAAGATGTGGAAACAACCCAAGTGCCCATCAATACATGAGTGGATTAATAAAATGTGGTATATGTATACTATGGAATACTACTCAACTACAAAAAGCAATGGTGATCTAACACCTCTATATTATCCTCGATAGAGCTTGAGCCTATCCTTCTAAGTGAGGTATAACAAGAATGGAAAAATATGCACCACATGTACTCGCCATCAAATTAGTACTAACTCATCAACACTAAGGTGCTCACATGGTAGTAATATCCATTCGGCGCTGGTCAAGTGAGGGGGCGGGGGAGGGTAAACCCACAATTAATGAAGACAGAGCACACTTTGTATGGGGGAAGGGCACGCCTCTAGCCCTGGCTTGGGCGAGGCAAAGGCATTACTTGTAACCAAAATGTTTGTACCCCCATAATATTCTGAAATTTAAAAAAAAAAAAAAGTAGATTAAGAAACAAATTCCATTTCTATTGCTGGAGTAATGTACACTTTAGTAACAAACTTGTGTTCATGTGGGTGTGCTAACAATGAAAAATACTAGTATACTAATACGAAATGCTTCTAGTGATAATATAAGGTTTTGTTTGTTTGTTTGTTTGTTTTTTCCTCCTCCAGGAGTAAGCCTCATTCTACTGAATTAGGCCATGTGCTTTTCCACTCTCTGGAACATTTTGTGAAGTATTGGCCATTCTTCCGTATAACTGGAAAGAGCAAGTGTTATATCTTCTTTATTTTGTCCTGTGCCTGCTGAAAATTTCTGTCCTCTTAATATAGACCACCCACCTTGCCTGATCCCATGCTGTTAATTTCTGATTCGCTGGCACATATCCTTTAATAAAAATATGTTTTTAAAAAATCACTCATCGAATCTTGTATTTTCCTGTTTTTTGACAGGCTAAATAAAAATTACAAAGCAATTGAAGTTCTACAAATGAAAAGAAATGAAGAAAAAAAGTGGTGTAGGGTCTTAAGCTTGAGAAATGGCTATATATGTAATTATATTCGTATATAAATATGTTGCATTTATGTAATTATATTTACATATATATATAAACAGATGGTCAGAAACCAATTCAAAGCCATATTAACAAAGATCATGAGAACTTTGGTTATTTCAGGTGCACTAAAAACAATAAAACTTTATTTATTTATTTTTTTCTCTGCAAGAGGTATAGACTAGCCTCAATTGCCTCATTGCAGAGCTTCTGCATGGCTTTCCTACCCTTGAAGAAACCATAAATCTCATCACCATATGAGAATACAGCACCTAGGCTTGACAGTAAACAGGGAAATTCTGCCTTTGTAAATCAGATTTCGAGTTTATTTGGCTTTAAAAAATAGGGAATAAGACCTTAGTTACTCTCACAGCAGGAATTTATGCTTGGACTGAAATCATTCATTCATAGTAAATGAAAATATGGCTGTTTGTATCCTCAAAATGATTGTGGGTCTGATGGCAAAAATTTAGTAATATTCTGCTATTCATTTTTATATATTCAATTTTATAATATTCTGTTATGCTTTTATGATATATAGGATTTTTAAACATGTTGGTACAGAAATGAGACAGGAAGAAAAACCCTTTGTAAAACGTCATTTGCTCTTTGAATTACATAGAATTATCATTTATGCTTTGGCCTCTATTTGTTGTATATATCATAATTTATAGCTCCCTACTAATTATATGTTTTGCTATGAATAGTCTTTCATTTTAATAAATTGGGAGATCAAATGCTAAACTCCTCTGTTTGAATTTTTTAAATATAATAGTCACCCTTTTTCTATCCAAATGTGAACCTTTCTCACATTTTATTTCTCTTGGAAGAGACTCATGAACCTGACCAGTTTGTGCAATAGTTGTATATTAAATAGAATTGCCTCATTTAAAAACTATATTTCCTATGAATTTTTCTTTTATTGTCTGCAGTGATTTCATTAATATCTGCTATTTAACTTAGCTGTCTGTCAGTTTTCTGAGGCTAATAAATATTAACATTAACTTGACTTATTCTATTTAACATTGTAAATATCAGAAAACAATTTTCTCTTTTCAGTAATTGTCCTCTTTACTGTTTTTTGCCTCCACAATTTTCAACTCCTGCAAATACATTTGAGATTCTGTTTCGTCATGATTTTGCTTGGTATCAAAGAAAGTGCACAAATTATTTGTTCACATGCAAGCTCACCATTAGCAAGCTCATACAACCATTAAACATATTATTTGCAGTTTTATAGATTACAGTTTTTAGCACAAACTGTTGGAAATGGAAAAGAAGTAAATATTGACAATTGAAGACTTTTGGCAAAGAAGATTTTAAATTCTTCCTTAAACAGACTTATTTTCATTCATCATTTTGATGATGGACACATATGAAGAATAAGGAGAGACATTTTTTGTTAAAGAATATGATTTAGTCATATTTATTTGTATCTGTTGAAGAATAAAAATAATATCTTTTTAGATAATCATAAAACTTATATAATATATAGATAATGTATAGAGAAAATAATAATTAAAATTTTACTATATGTATTTTTATATCTAAGGAGTTATTATAAAAAGAAAAACAACTGAAAAGAAGCCTGGGTTTTTGTCTATTTTTTTGCTATTTTCCTGAAGGTATGTATCTAATCTCACATTTCTAGAGTATTTTGATACAATTACTGAGTGAACATTTTTTCTAGGTGTTTCATAATTTTGAGTGAACACAAAAATAGAAAAAAGAGCAATACTGGTTATTAGATAATGTTATCATGTAGCTATTAAATCTGTTTAACCCTTAGGATAAAATAAGTATTTATTGTTGCTGCTATTTTTTCAGATGGATACTTTGATATTTACATTGCTCTTTAAATTAGAAATCAAGATTGTCAACATTAATAGGATTGTATGCTTAGGGTTTAGAAGGACTTTAAAAAATACTAAAGGTTACACAAACACAACACAATCTGAAAATATAACATCACAAATATCCATGAACCAAAAGGAAAATTTTTGTGATGAGTTTAAATGGTAAATTATTTACTCACATCTTACTTGAATTTCTCTACCATAAGGGGAATATTTACTAGATGATTTAGTCATTCCTGCTTTAGAAAGATTTAACATTTAGCTAATGCACTATTATTTAAGAAAAATTAGAATCATTTACTATCCACACACTGTGTTTAATTAGAGATATTCACCTATTACCAATTTAGAAATAAGCTACATGATAACATTCAGAGACAGATGCAGCTAAATGCTTTGAGGTCTGAAGATTTTATTTAAGGATATCATCCTATATCGGAAATGACAAAAATTGATGAAAATGAATAATATTACTTTATATGATTCTTAAGGAATGCCTGAAACTACCAGAATCTGAAAAAGATAAGAATGCATTCTCTCCTTGAGTCTTCAAAGAGAGCATGGAGCATATAGTATCTTAATTTATGACTTCCAGACTGAAGAACTATGAGAGAATAAATTTATGTTTTTTTTAAGACATCTAGTTTTTGGTACTTTGTGATGGTAGCTCTAGGAACCTAATCCACATAGTAATTTCACTTGATTCAATTTTTACTGTGGAAATGTACAAAATAGTTTTGCCTTGCTATTGCTTAAATAATAAAAATGTATAAATATTAATAATATACATGTGTGTTATGAATGGGTTATGAAACAACATATATATCCAAGAATGAAATAAATCTGTACTACTAGTCATTAAAGTGTGTGTGCACATAATAGATTATAACCCATTGTGCGCAATTTATATATTCATCTTGTTTTGCAAATAATCACAGACACACACAGCACATGGTTATACATACATATTAAAGAAAGATTGTAATGATGCACACCAACACAAATAGTAGTCATTTTACTATGTTTCAGTATTAGTATTATAAGTGATTTTGATATTTTTATACAACATGTAGTTGAATAAATTTTTTTACACATTAAATGTATATTCTGAATTTTTAATTAAAACAGTAAACATATCTCCATTTTGGAAAAAAATAACTCATATCTAAGAAATATCTAAGTGTGTTAAAATTCAGTGCTTTAAAATTTCAAACAAGATCAATGGTATAAAAATTTTGTGATTGTTGGCAAGACCATGACAAATGCATGTATATTTATTTTTTAATAGATTTTAAGCCTGATCTAATGAAGTTTTAATGTTATACTTCATAATACACCAGTATTTCCTCTATAGTGTGAAAGACAATAATTGGAATATATGGTCCAATTCACATTCAATTAGTGATATACTATTTCATACTAAGAATTGAGCTGCTGCTAAATCACATCATTTGTAGAATTGCAATTGGATTTTATAAGGGTAATTCAGAGAAATTATCTGGGAAAATCTCATAGTTGTTTTTATTTCCCTTTAGAGAAAGGTTATTAATTGTTGAATCCATCAAATTCCAGTCTATACAAAAAGACTAGTTATTTTAGTGACCTAATAATTATAAGAAATAATCTAAAACTGTTACTATAATTTCAAAAATGAAATATGTATTTGATGTGTAAATACAGCACAATATGATTGACAGCAATGTTGGAAAGTGATTCTTTTTCAAAATCAAGTCTTTCTTACAAGACATCAATAATATGGATAGTTACAAAGAGAGGAACAAAGTGAAAGTGTGTAAAAATTTTGAAATATGAATTAGAGTAATTATATACAAATTGTTCACAAAACATTTAAGGACAGACATAATAAAATGTCTTCATTCCTAAGGAAGATAATTCAGATAGGAAGATGAATTTAGATTTAGATAATTTCCATAACATAAGACTACAAGGTCAAGCAGCAAGTACTGCTGTAGAAGATGTAGCAAGTTATTCAGAAGATCTAGCTAAGATCATTGATGATGGTGGCTACACCAAACACATGGATTTTCAATGTAGTAAAATAGCCTTATATTGGAAGAAAATATCATCTAAGACTTTCATAGATAGAAAGGGAGAAGTCGAAGCCTGGATTCGAAGCTTCAAAGTACAGGCTGGCTCTCTTGTTCAGAGTTAATACAGCTGATGACTTTCAGGTGAAGCCAATGCTCATTTACCGTTCAAAAATAATAGGGACCTTAGGAGGTATGCTAAATTGACTCTGCCTGTGTTGTATAAATGGAACAATAAAGCCTGGATTATTTCATATCTATTTACAGCATCGTTAACCAACTATCTCAAGCTCACTGTTGAGATACAGTGTTCAGGAAAAAAGATTCCTTTCGAAATATTACTGCTCATTGACAATGTACCTGGTCATCCAAGAGATTTGATGGAGATATACAAGATTAATATTGTTTTCAAGCCTGGTAACACAGCATCCTTTCTGCCAACCAGGGATCAAAGTGTATTTCAACTTTCAAGTCTTATTATTTAAGAAATACAATTGATAATGCTATAGCTTCCATAGGTAGTGATTCCTCTGAGGGATCTGGGAAAAGTGAACTGAAATTTTTCTGGAAAAGATTCACCATTGTAGACATCATTAAATTCATTTGTGATTCATGGGAGGAGGTCAAAATATCAACATTTACAGGAGTCTGTAAAAAGTTGATTCCAACCTCGCAGATGATTTTGAGTGGTTCAAGACTTCAACAGAGAGAGTAACTATACATGTGGTGGAAATAACCAGAGAACTATAGTTAGAAGTGGAGCTCAAAGATATAAATAAGTTGCTGCAATCTCTGATAAAACTAGCAAATGAGGAGTTGCTTCTTATGGACAAGCAAAGAAAGTGATTTCTTGAGAAGGAATCTACTTTTGGCGAAGATGCTATGAACATCGTTGAAATGACAACAAACGATTTAAAATATTACATAAATTTAATTGATAAAGCAGCAGCAAAATTTGGTAGTATTGACTCCAATTTTGAAAGAAGTTCTACTGTGGGTAAAATGCTTTCAAACAGCATTGAATGCTACAGAAAAAACTTTCGTGAAAGGAAGAGTCAATTGATGAGACAGACATCGTTGCTTTCTTATTTTAAGAAATTAAAACAGCCACTCTAACCTTCAGCCACCACCATGCTGATCAGTCAGCAGGCATCAACGTGGAGGCAAAACTCTTTTAGCAAAATGATTAAGACTTGGACGATCATTAGTATTTTTTTTTAGCAATAAAATATTCTTAATTAAGGGATGTATTAACACACTTAATAGACTACATTATAGTGTAAACATAACTTTTATATGCACTGGGAAACCAAAAATTTGCGTGACTCACTTTGTTGTGATATTTGCTTTATTGTGGTGGTCTGGTCTGAACCCTCGATATCTCCGAGATATGTCAGGAACATACATACTACTTTAAAATATAGTAAAGATAGCCTTTTAAATCAGTAAAGATAAATAACTAATACAACAACATTAAAATAGAGTTACACCAAAGAACGTATTAAGAAAATTATTTTCAATGTATGTTGGAAAACAGTGTAATATTTTTGCAATTTATTAAAAGCAATCACCAATGAATATTTATAAAAATATATGAACACTTTATTGATGACAAACAGGAAGAGGAAATAAAAGTTTAAAACAACAGATTATTCTTCATAAATAAAAATTGTATAAATAGGAATCAAAGATATTTTAACTTTTTAAGTAGTGTCAATTTCTAAAATATTTTTTTTTATTTCAGTAGGTTTGGTGGGTGCAAGTGGGGTTTTGTTCCGTGGTTATAAGATATAGTGGTAAAGTTTGGGCTTTTAGTGTACCCATCTTCCAAATAGTAAAAAATTTAGGTAATTTTTCAAGCCTCACCCACCTCTTACCATCCCCTCTTCTGAGACTCCAATGTCCATTATACTATGTAGCCACTGCATACCAATAGCTTAGCTCCTACTTATAAGTGAGAGTACACAATATTTAGTTTTCCATTCCTGAGTTACTTCATTTAGGAAATGGCCTCTAGTTTCATCCAAGTTGCTCCAAAGACATTATTTCATTTTTTATGGCTGAGCAGTATTGCATATTGTGTGTGTACATATTAATACATATACACATATTTGGGTATATACACCACATTTTCTTTATCCACTCATTGGTTAATAGGCACTTAGGTTTACTTCATATCTTTGCCATTGGGAATTCCACTGTGATAAAACATACAAGTGCAGGTATATTTTTGATATAATAACTTCTTCTTCTCCCTTTCCTTTTTTTTTTTTTTTTTTTTTTTTTTTTTTTTTTTTTTTTTTTTTTTTTTTTTTATACATATCCAGTAGTGGGATTGCTGGGCAGAATATTAAATCTACTTTTAGTTCTCTGAGGAATTGCCATACTGTTTTCCATATAGAGACTATACTAATTCACATTCCCACCAACAATGTATAAATATTCCATTTTGAGTGCTTCCGTGCCAGTATCTGTTGTTTTATGACTTTTTAAATATGGCCACTCTGACTAGAGTAAAGTGGCATCTCATTGTGGTTTTAATTTGCATTTCCCTGATGATTGGTGATACTGAGCATTTTTTCAAATGTTTGTTTGCCAGATTACATCTTCTTTTGAAAAATGTCTGTTCATGTTGTTTTCCCACTTTAAATAGAATTATTTGTTTTCTTCTTGCTTATTTGTTTGACTTCCTTATAAATTCTGGATATTAGTTTTTTGTTGAATGCATGGTTTGCAACTATTATATCCCACTCTGTAGGTTGTTTATTTACTCTGTTGATCATTCTTTTGCTGTGCAGGAGCTTTTGAGTTTAATTAAGTCCCATTTATTTATTTTGGTTCTGTTGTGTTTGCTTTTAGAGTCTTAGTCATGAGTTCTTTGCTCATGACAATGTCCAGAAGTTTCTTTGAGATTTTCTTCTAGAATTTTTATGATTTCATGTCATTCTTTTAAGTCTTTAATTCATCTTGAGTTAATTATTTCATGTGATGAGAGATAGGGATCCAGTTTCATTTTACTGCATATGGTTATACAATTTTCCCAGTACCATTTATTGATATATTTGTCCTTTCCCCAGTGTATGCTTTTGTTTGCTTTGTCAAAGATCAGTTGGTTGTAGATATAAGGCTTTATTTCTGGGTTTTCCATTATGTTCTGTAGATCTAAGTGTTTACTTTTATACCAGTACCATACTGTTTTGGTTACTGTAGCCTTGTAGTATAATTTGGAGTCTGCTAATGTGATAACTCCAAATTTGCTCCTTTTGCTTAGGATTTCCTTAGTTATTCAGGCTTGAGACCAAAAGGTACCATTTAAATTTTAGGATTATTTTTTCTAATTCTGTAAAAATGATGTAGGCATTTCGATAGGCACTGCATTGTACCTGTACATTACTTTGGGCAGTGTGGTAATTTTCATAATATAGATTCTTCCAATCCATGACCGTGGCATGTTTTTCCATTTCTTTGGGTTATGTACAATTTATTTCATCAGTCTTTTGTAGTTCTCCTAATAGAGATCTTTCATCTCTTCCTTAAATATATTCCTAAATATACTTAGGAATAATATTATTATAAATATAATTATATATAATTATATATAATAAAATATAATAAAAATAAAAATAAATTTTTATTTTTTGCAGCTATTGCCTATGGGATATTGTGCTCTTGATTTGATTCTCACCTTAGTCATTACTGATGTATAGAAATGAATGCTACTGGTTTGTGCACCAATAGCATTTGAGCATTTGATTTTGTAACCTGAGACTTCGTTGAGTTCATTTATCATTTATCAAGGGCTTTCTCAGATGCCGGCTGTAGTGGAGAAGCACGGGGCTGAAGTTCAACCACTAGTCCAGTGGGTGGCGGTTTGTTACGAGCTGCGTGGAGCAGAGTGGATGAGCGTGTGCTTGGTCTCAGTATGCTCGGACCATGGGGTGGTCTGTGGGTTGGTCTGCAGAGTGACAGAAGACCTGATTTCCCCACTCAATCCTGGAGGAGGTGGGGCGGCAAATCTGGGTAGGGCTAGACGACCGAGGTCACCCTCGTACATCCTGATGATAAGTGGAAGTACCAGCTCTGAGGAGGGTAGTGCGGGGAGTTTGTGTTTAATTGTGCCAAGAAGGCAGGTGGGGGCAGAAGGGAGGGGACTGAACCAGTTCCGCAGCTGGGATAGGTAGAGACCAGAGATCACCCCCCTATGAAGCCACTGTCCTGGGGCTTGTGACTTTTAGTTCAGATAGACACTGTCTTTTTCCTTTAGGTCATAATATAGCTGAGGGCCATGGAAAATTGCTGTCTTGCTGTTATCCACCCAGATTGCCTGGGGGCAAAACTTCTCTCAGCCTGAAACAGACAGATTTGCCGCTCACCTGTACTCTTCTGCAGAATACTGCACCACTCCTTAGAGGGAGAGGTGTAGGTCTAGCCCTTCATGCAAACTGGGGTGTGGTGGGCATGCCATCACTGGGGGTGCAGCTGCTCCTAAATGCCCTAGAATGGCCATTACCCAACGTGCTCGTGCCAGCCCCCTCATGGAAACAGCCATGGCTGTGTCAGCAGCAGTGAGCAAATAAATTTAAGTTAAATTTGTATGATAGTTATAAAATGTCAGTCTAAAAGTTGTAAAGTTGTTTAATAATACATGAAGATACCCACAATACAGTTAATATGTTAACTTCTAGCTTAAAAAATAGTATACGTCCTATCTTTTACAATGTCTGTGTATGTAGAAGTGCTTCAATTACAAAGATGGGAAATGTATTCTTTACACTGTGTATATTGTATACTTAAAAAGTAAGGGAATAAAAACTACATATAAATGAATTGTTAGAATGTGGAGTGGTAATTCCTTCATTTCCTTATGTGCGTTATCTGTT
>RJWJ010045683.1:0-11653 GCA_004363605.1 Indri indri
TTCTTTGTGTAAGCCATTTCACATATTTTGAAGCTTTAACTGAAAACCCAACCCTATTTTCGAATGTAGCCTTCTTTGTTATTGAAATAATATTAGGCTCTCTGAAAATATCGTAAGATGTATATTGATACTTACATGAATTTCACTAATATTCATACTTCGGCTCTGACTCACAGATCTTACTTTTGATATAGGCTTTCTAAGATTCAGCCGGTTTGAATTCAACATGTCAAATTATCATTTTTAAAAAATCACCCTGAGTATCAACATTTGTAAATCTCTGGTCAAGGTTGTTGACATACTATGAATTTAAGTTAAACTGAAATTAAAAAAGAAAAGGTCGATAACAGCATGTTTAAAGGTGAAGGACTAACGTAGGGGGGCCATACTTCAAAATATGTGAGAATATGCTACCACAGTGACATGTTTCACATTGTTAGTGGTGTTGTACTTATACATTTATAAATAAATTAATTAACATATATATGGTATATGGAATGCTACTTTCATTTTGGATTTCCAAGATATAGACGGAGTCTTTCAAATAAGCCTTCTAACACTTCTGTCGTGTTAAATTCCCACTATTCAGATTTTATAACTTGATCAGACTGCATAAGTTTTCGTTTGTATTATTCATGCAACAATTGCTGAGAAAGAAAAGCTTACAGAAAAATATCATGACTGTTTAGTGTATGGGAGAGAATTCATTATTGTGAGGATTTTAGATTAGTTTGTTTACACACAAGCAGTACTCATTATGAGTGGTTATCTACTTACTGCATCAGAACCAAATGAATTTCAAAGGTGTAACAGTTAGCGCTTAGAATCTAGCTTGTGTGCTGCACGTGAAAGAAATAAAATTACTTTTCTAAGTACCTTAATTTGGATTATTCTTATAATTAGTAAGACTTTGTTGCATACATATTTCAGTAACTCCTTTCAAATTAGCTAGGGATTTTTAAATATATCAGTGTCTGGTCACGAAAGATCCTGATTAAATTGTTATAAGACATGAACCAGGCATGGCTATGTTAAAAATAACCGTTAAACTGACGCTAACATGCATGTGAGACTGAAACCTCCTAGAACATGGGATAAATTGAACGTCCTCATCCTCCACATGAAAAGTATTCATTTCTCAAAATTCTCACCATAAAACACAAACATAAAAATGAAAAGAAGACCCCGGCTTAAATAATTGATCCCAGAGCCTTCCTGGCCGGCGCACCCGGACTTCTCCAGCTGGAGGCGCACCTGGACTCTGAAGGCCGGAAATCCAAAGTCAAGGTGTTGGCAGAGCCATGCTCCCTCGGAAGTCTTTAAGGGGAATCCTTCTTTGCCTCCCACCTTCTGGTAGGCAGCGTGCTTGGTTTGTGAGCAGCATAACTCCAATCTTTGCCTCCATCCTTTAAATGGCTGTTTTCTCTCTGTGTGTCTTAACATAATATTCCCTCTGTAAGAGTCTATGTTCGAATTTCCCTTTTTTAAGGACACAAGTCATATTGGATTAGGACCCACCCTAATGGCATCATCTTAGCTAACTACAGTTTATCTACAACAACTATATTTCCACATGATGTCACCTTGTGAGGTTTGGGGGTCAGGACTTTTAACATATTGTTTTGGGGGACATAATTCAACCTATAACACTACTCTAAAATAAAATGTTTCTTTTTTAAAAAAATTGTTTTCCCTCTCCAAATATAGTAATTATTGCATGATTTTCTCTAGTACTTTTTCTTTTCTTTTCTTTTTTTTTTTTTTTTTTTTTTTTTTTTTTTTTTTTTTTTTTTTTTTTTTTTGCTATTCTCTTTTTTATTTATTTATGCATTCAGGATATTATGGGGGTACAAACATTTTGGTTACATGTAATGCTGTTTGCCCTACCCGAGCCAGGGCTACAAGCATGTCCCCTCCCCCCATACAGTGTGTTCCGCTTCCATTAGTTGTGGGTTTACCACCCCACCCCACCCCACCCCGACGGGCGTTCAGTGAGTATTACTACCATGTGAACACCTTAGTGTTTTGATTTTATATCTAGAGTATGGTAAGAAAGTGTGATATAATATATTTCCCATTTTTCTTCACAGTTGTTCGAAGGTGGACTGAGTTGTGGAACACCCAGGAGCCTGGATCCTGCACTCTGAGTGGGGTGGGGGTGGGGCCAAACTGGGCAGAGCCAGACCAAGCAAGATTACACTCAGGCACCCCAATGGTGAGTTCATGTTTTAGTCTTGACAGGGGGTAGGGGTTAGGGTGTAGAGGTTAGGGGAGGAAAGCCATCCTCAGGCCCCTGGCTAAATGCTTGGGGTCACTGACTACTGTACGGAAGTCCAGCCATGGAGGGGGTTGCAGTGGTCTCAGTGGCCACAGCTTTTGTTGACAAGTGTGGGATTTGTTTCCTTCTCATGCCTCAGTCCCTGCTGGGCTCCCTCCTCCATTTGTTCACTCAGTCCCACCAGTTTGTGTCCAGTTCATAACTCGGCCGCCATTTGCAGGAGCCATTGCCCAGCTCAAGGCCAAGCTTCTACAGCATCTTTCTTCCTCCTTGGGTCTCTGAGGGGAGAGCCCAGTTCCAGAGCAGGCGGCTGGAGCCCATGCTATACTTGCTTCTCAGGGCTGATCTGAGCAGCAGATCTGCCACATAAGCCCCAGTTCTGCCAGCTGCAGGCCCAGTTGAATTTCCCTAATGCCTAGGACCGCTGCTGCTGCTGGTTCCCAGGACCATGTGCAAATTGTTAAGAGCCAGGATCAAGAGTGTGGGACACTCCCTGGAGCGGTTCCTTCTCACAGTGGCCTGGTCACTCCTTAAGTTAAAGTCAGGGCTTGGGTGGATCATGGTGTCCCATGGCCTGGATTGTATGATTCCCCAGCAGGAAAGTGAACAGAAAAAAAGCACTTACCCTCTCCCATACTGGAGATTCACTCCCAGTTCCTGTCCATTCCCAGCCATGCAGGCTACCTGTTTTCCTTCTCCTTCCTAGGTTTTAGAGATTTCTTTCATTTTTCTGTTGAACTCCTGTGTTTCCACTTGAATAGTGTATTCATAGTGTAATTATCTACACGCTATTTTGGTTCTAAGTGAATGAGGCACTCTGGAAATGTAAAATGTAAAAGTAAATTTGGCAGACTTCAATTTTACAAAATTACTTCAATCCTCCTTGGTCTTATTTCTACCTCTAGGACTTCTTTTACTGAAATCCATCCATTCTAACACACAACACCACAAATTGCCTACCTAGGCTTATTCCTCTAATGTCAAGTAAAATTTCTTCTACAAAGCCATTATACATTTCCCTGTTGCACTAGACCAGAGTGATCTCTCTAGCCTTTGAACTTTTAGAACAATTAATTTCATGAGATTTTTTATTCTTTTAACTGTTCTCTGAAGGTATATAATTCCAATTATTTGGAATTGACTCCTAATAGTGGGATTACTACTAATTCTCAATTTTATCACAACTGCACTTAGCATGCAGATTAGACAGAAGGCAAATTCTTTTCTGATTATGTAATCATGCTAATTGATGTAAACAATTGGATTATATTGAAAAAAATTTTGAAGGGGACTTTTTTATAAAGTGTAGAAGAGTATGCATGGCATTTAATTTTGGAACTTTAGCTTCCTAGGTAATGTTTTATTATCAGTCATCTGTACTGACTTATTACACTTTGTGAATTATTAATAATGTCCCACAATATTGTTCACTACAAATAGCATGGAAGTTTATAGTAAACATCAAGATGAAATAAATGAGAGTTTGATACTATGTTCATACCAAAATGTGAGCAGATTAAAGGTAATATTTTGCTGAATAAAATATATGATTATTATATGAAATTCCTATTTTACAGATATGTAAATGAAATTCATCTATAATTTGTCCAACCAAAGTTGCCCATTCTTAGCATTTTATTATCTATGCATCTGTTTTTGATTTATGTAGGAGACCATATTTGACATACTGTTTTATAACTTCACTACTACTTTAACTACTTTTAACTACTTTTTTTAACGATATAATTTTTTCACTCTTTTCAACTTTATATTTTGAACATCTTTATATTTCATTAACAATTTTCTAGACAGTTATGTTATACACTTTAATATATTTGAATTTTGTGGATTACCATAATTTTTAAAAATTCACATACTGGATATATAAATTATTATTTTCATTTATTTACTAAAAATACAAAAGATTGAAGGAAAGTACTTAAATCTTTGCAAATCAATTGTTTTCATTGGTTTGCAAAGAATTAAGGGGGGAGATTAAATGGTTCAAAGATGTTTAAGGTTTTGAAATCTATTCCTAAATTGTCATTCAAAAACATCTAATCAATGTACCCTCTTATAAACATTATGTAAAAATGCCTCAATATTAAGGATCTTTCATCAGCCGTATTACTTTAATTTTCACCCTTCAAACAATAAAATTACTTTCTGAAAATTATACCCAGACTTATATTATGATTTACCAAGTGCGTCTTAATGCTCTAAGCAAAGACAATGCTATGCTAGAAGTGCATCGATGACAGGTGGTTTTTATCTTTGGTTCTTTGAAATTTGCTGCACGGGCTTTTAAATAGCATTTGTTCCTTAATTCAACAAAAGAGGCTCCCTTTGAGTATGACACCATGGTGGTGATGGGGGTATATACAAGTGAATAAAATGCAGAAACTGCTCTCAAAGTGTTTAAAAACCAGTTGAGGAGAAATTAGCATAAAGAGTGTGATACAAGTTGAAATGCCAAATGTTCCCACAGGGGTGTGAAGGCAGACTCCAGGAGAATGCTGACGGGTACAAGTGCTTCTGTCCAAGGAAACAAGATAAGTGGATATTGTTAATGATTTTAAATGTGGAATGGGATTGTACTACTTTTTCCTCCAAGAAAACAGGTGCTAGTACACTTTTTTTTTCCTTGAGACAGAGTCTTACTCTGTTGCCCTGGGTAGAGTGCAGTGGTGTCTTCATAGCTCACAGCAACCTCAAACTCCTGGGCTCAAGCGATCCTCCTGCCTCAGCCTCTAGAGTAGCTGAGACTAAAGGCATGTGCCACAACGCTCAGCTAATTTTTCTATTTTCAGTAGAGACGGGGTCTCACTCTTGGCCAGGCTGTTCTCAAACTCCTGAGCTCAAGCAATACTCCCACCTCGCCTCCCCCCACCGAGTGCTATGATTACAGGTGTGAGCCACCATGCCTGGCCAACTTTTAAAATAATAAAAAGAATAGTAAATTTCTATAGATGATAAGTAACATTGCCTTAAATGTTTATATTAATCTTTAAAATTTAGGAGCTGCACAGATCACAAAAAATATCTAATCTTACGTCACCTCAGGAAGTAATGAAAATATTTAGGTAGGTGACATAAGTTTTACAAGAAAACCCCAGTTAGGCATAGCCATTTATGATTCTCCACATGCTGACAGATTTGTCCTGAGTAGCTTTTTAAGACTTGTATGGGGTAGAAACATTGAGTGAAAGTATTTGGACCTGTTAATTCGCATTAAACTAGTAGAGTTTGTGATTGAATAATAGAAATGAATAACCTCATTAGATGATTCTGTCAGAGAAATCCTCACTCAAAATACACCTGGATTTTCTATTTATATTTAAATGAAAACACATTTAAATGAAAACACTTTTTTCAGGAATACTTTGTTTTATTAAAGATCATTTTCTATTGAAAATAGAGAGTTTGGAATTTCGCCCTTATTTTGAAAGTAATGAATTGTATAAACTTGGAAAACTCCTTTGACATTTCTGGACATTGATTTTTCTCACTGGTTAAAAGAGGAGATTCCATTCTGTGGTCTCCAAGTCGCTTCCAACTGTGTCTAACATTAACTGTTTTCCTTTTGGCAAAATTCAATTGCATTATAAATCTAAAAATTGAATTTTACCCAACAGAGAGTCTATAAAATTGGCTGTTGGAAACACAAGTGCCCAGTTGTATCATCAATAATTAGTTGCTTCACTGAAAATGCATTACTTTTTACAAAACCTCCTATTTCCCAGAGATTACTACATTTCTCAGGGTAAGCTGCCTTTTCTATTTAATGCACTGTTAAAACTCAACCAAGTATAAAGGTTTTTTTTCCTTTGTAAATACTTGCTTTATTTGACTTTAGCGTACAGCTACAGAAATGCTGTAAAGACTTATTCTGTGTTGAATACATGTGGGCTGCAGGATGAAATGTACCTTTATTGTACAAATAAAGTCTTACAATATATGGCTGCAATTATGAGGTGTAATTACAAGATAAATTGAATTTCTAGTCATTGAATTTATTCATCTCATTTTGAGTGGGAAATAATAGTTTGCCTGAGGAAGTTACTTTAATGAGCTAAGCAAGAGACAGGTTCAATAATATTACAAATTTGTAATTTTGTGTGACTAGGCCTGTTTTCAGGTTACTATTCAGTAAAATGCTGAACTTTTTTTTAATCTATAGAATATTATTCTTTTTAAACTGTCAGCTCAAGGCTGAAATCTTGTTTGGAACATGAGAAATAGATGACCATTTCTGCAGATCTAGTGCTAACTTCAGCAGCTTTCCCCAGAACCCAGTGGCAGAATCAAATTATCAGAGGTCATGAAGAGGCTGCACCTGGCAGTGAGTATTGCGCAGGAGGCCCATCATTGATGCAGCCATAATTTTTATCAACATTGCACATACTGCTAGTCGTGCCAAGAGTGTTCGAGATTGACCTACCTGCGCCCCCACCTGTAGATTCCTGCCAGTTCACAAGACTCAAGTCTCACTAAAAATTGGCCTGTTAAAAGTCAATTGGACAAACTTATTTAACTTTAAAAATGTTGTTGGCAGACCCTTTTCACTTTATTTCAAGTATGTTCTGTGTTGGAAGGTCGTTTTGCTCTGATGAAATACGCACATGTACGTGTTGAACAGAGTGCTCTTCATTGGAATTAAAAAACATTTATTTCTTGAAGAGCATAACATGAGTAGGTAGTAATTCAAGTATTATATTTTTATTGAATTCTTCAATGTTTTATGAAAGCTAGATTTTTACTTTAAATATTCATATGAATTTGAAATATTTTCTCACTCATTGCCCTTCATAAGCTCATACCTGAACATCATTGTGTATATGAAGTAATGCTAACACAGCCAGGTTTGCTTTAAAAAAAAAATATGGCCAGACTTAGATTATTTATAAATCTAAATTCTAAGTATAAAAATGGGATGCAACATTTACATTTAAAAATATATTTGAACATTCTTCTTATCACTCAAGACAGAGCAGCAAAATGTTTTTTAAACTAAATTTGTGGAAGTTTTTAATGGTGAAATAATTACTTTTTTTCATGACATAACTGACCCAAAACAATATAATTTGTGATTCACTGGAAGAGAGGGTAAAAGGCATAAAATGAAAATATATTCCTACTCTATGTATAAGTTCGTGTACATGTCTCAGAGCCCAGAGATGTTACCATTTTTATTTAAATATTGTTTAAATATTGGGCTCACTGCATATGCTCTTTCCATTCTTTTGTAACTACTCTAGAAGACCTTCTTTGATGAGTGCATTTTGCAAGCCACCGTCATCCAGTCAAATTTGAAATGACTTTGTCAATGCAGTTTGTACAAAAAGTCAATATATTTTAAGCATGTCTCTTGTATAGGGCTATCTTTTTGCTCGAGATTAATACCAACAATTGCCTATGTTTGAATTCTCTGGAACTTAAACAGGAAGGCTGGGAGTAAGAAAATTCATAGAAGCTGTCAGCTTATACCACTGTCGGGAGTGTGCAAAATGTGTTTATGTTGGAAAATATCAGAGGGAAAAAAATATTACTGTAAAACCCTAAACTGTAGAATGAATGAAGGGAAGCAAGCAGTTCTTAGTGTACTGATGGTGTATCTTCTTCAACAATGTAATTAATAATTGTTTCCAATCTAATGTTTATTTACTCTGTCACTAAACCAAAGAAGCATATTAGATAAAAATAAAATATCCCAAATATTAGTGGAATTGCTTCAGTAATGGTCACTAATTATATATAATAGGACTCCGTAAGCTTACTTTATGTTCAGCAATAGGTGTGCAAATACTCAAATCATGCAAATTAACCCTCAAATGGTCTATAACAACTTATTAGCTCATAATTTGGGGAGATATTTTGTTATGGCCTTAGGGGGCCTCTTAAAATATAAATACATTAATACTTAGTGATCAGATAGGTTAAAGGTTCCAATACCCAGCATTAAGATTAATTTCACATGATCCTTATAGAGATAGTTATTTAGTTGAGATACACAGATAGGGAAAAGAATTTCCTAATTGTACCAATCTGAATTTGAAAATTGAGTATATTTACTTGTTGAAAACATGATCATCCTATTATAAAACACTAAATATTCTATCATTCTAATCTAGATTTAATGTGCAACCTGTTTTCATTAACTGCAATTATCCATGCTATCAACTGTTCAGCAAATTAACAATATTTTCTTTTCATGTGTAATTATTAGTGATAAGGGTTTGGCATTAATCATAGTTTAGTGAAGTTATTAATATCAACATATCTCATCGTGATGATCATATCTAACATTTTACATCAATTCATGATTCACAAAGTATGCTGATTCTCCAAAAACCCAGTCAAGACATAGTGTTTAGAAAAACCAGCCATGACAAAACTACAGAGCAATTATGTATGTTTAGTTGAAAATTTAGTAATTTCTTGATTACATTGGGAAAAGCAATTATTTTTCACAGAATTCCTATTGTAAATAATGCAAAGAATTTGATTAAAATTACACTTATATTTTCATTATTTTTTAATATCCTTTGATTACAAATTCCACAGTGTTATAGATCTCATTAAAAATTTGACTTTGCTTTCATTGACAGCTTGTCCAGAAAGTGGAAATGAGATAACTAAGCATGAGAGTTTTTCAGTAATATGTGTGCAATCACTTTAAACATAATAACACATACACATGCATATGTGTGTATGTATATATTAATATATGCATGTCTATACAAGTTTTGGTCTTCTCCCTTAAAGCTGTTAAAATGTTTTGCCTTTTCATGTGCATTTTAAAGTCAGATTTTCAATTTCTGCAAAAATGTGTGCTGGGTATTTTATAAGGATTTTATTGTCATTTGTATTAATAATGGTTCTCCAGAGAAACAGAACCAATAAAATTATATATATATATATATATGTACCTATATATCAGTATATATAGGTACATGCAGATATATGAGAGGAAATTTATTAGGGGAATTGACTCACGTGATTATGGAAGCTGAGAAGTCACATCATGATGGACTGTCTGAAAGCTGGAGGAACAGGGAAGCCAGTAGCTTGGCTCAGTCCAAGCCCTAAGGGCTCAGAATCGGGACGCTGATGGTGTAACTCTTACTCAGAGGCTGAGGGCAGGGAGCTGATGGTGCAAGTCCTGGAGTCCAAAAGTGGGAGAACCTGACATTCCAATGTCCGAGGACAGGAAAATGGTATCCCGGCTCCAGAAGAGAGGGAGAAATTGTCTTTTCTCTGCCTTTTTGTTCAACCGGGACTTCAGCCAATTTGGATGGTGCCTGCCCACACTGGGTGAGGGCAGATCTGCTCCACTCAGTCCACTGATTCAAATGCCAGCCTCCTCAGGAAACACCCTTATAGACACACCCATAAATAATGCTTTATCAGCTACCTGGGTATCCCTTAATCTAGTCAAGTTGGTATCTAAAATTAACCATCACAGCACTATAGATCAATTTGGGGATAATTGCTGTCATAATGATACGGTTCATAATTAGAAAATAAAAACATGTCCACGCAAGAAAGAGAAATAAAAGCTGTCCACAAAAACTTATATGTGAATATCTATAATTGCACTATCCATAAATACCAAGAACTGGAATCAACCCAAATGTCCCCAAACTGGTAAAAGCATAATCAATCTGTGACACATTGATGTAACAAAATACTATTCAATAATAAAAGGGATCACACTACTGATATAAACAACAAAATTTTAAAACCAAACAAAAAAAGGATACATAATATATTATTTCATTCAGTTGACATTCTGGACAAGTCAAATATATAGTGACAAAAATAAAATCATTAGTTATAGGCAAATGACTATGAAGAAGAGGGAATTGGGTATGAAGTAACTTTATTTATTTGTTTATTTATTTTCTGCAAAGCTACATCTCAGCATGAAATAGCTTTTTGATGTGATAGGAGTCAGCTGCCCTATATGTTTACAATAGTCATTATTACATAACCATTTGCAATTATCAAAGTATATAGAATTTTACACCAAATATATTATATTGTACATGAATTATTCTTTGATAATGTTGACTTAAAAAAAAAGCTGAGGACAAACAGCCTCAATTTCAGATATAGTATAAATGTAACACATCTGAAAATTATCACCCAGGAATAATTGCACACAAATTCTGTTTTCCCCATGTCCTTTCAATGAATGAAAATTTTTATAGCATTTAGGTAGAAATTTTGTTTTGCAGAAGACAACTTAAAATAAAAAAAAAATAAAAATAAAAATTGGACTAATACACAAAAGTGGATTTTTAAAATACCTGTTGAGTCGTGATTCTTCACTTTTCCATAGGTCAAATTCTAAAAATAGGATCATATCTATTATATGAGGCTGGTCTCAAGACCAAAGAGCTTTACTTTTCCTTTTTCATTTTATATGCGTATTAGTTTTTATTACATTCAAACTGAAAATAATTTTTCCTATGAAATAATTACCACTAGAGGAGTTCTTTTTGTATACTTTTTGTATACTTTTCCTTTTGCATACTTGCTATTTAATAAACTGTTAAGGCTGGGTGCAGTGGCTCAGGTCTGTAATCCTAGAATTTTGGAAGGCCGAAGTTGGTTAGGGATTGCTTGAGGTCAGGAGTTTGAAACGAGCCTGAGCAAGAGCAAGACCTCATCTCCACAAAAATAGAAAAACTAGCCAGGTGTGGTGACATGCACCTGTAGTCCTAGCTACCCAGGAGGCTGAGGCAGGAAGATCGGTTGAGCCCAGGAATTTGAAGTTGCAGTGAGCTATGATGACGCCACTGCACTTTAGCCCAGGTGACAAAAGAAAACCCTGTCTCAAAAAAAAAAAGTTTTTGAAATGGTCATTATAAAAACATTTCTTATATCTCAGGCCACTCAACTGTAAGCTTTGTTTTTATGTAATTATTGCAGTATATTCATATTTTTCATATTAGGTTGACTATGCAACTGTTTCAAAATATTGTTTATTGTATATTGTTTAGAGATACAGGATTCAAGGTTATAACATTTAGATGTAAGGTGGCAGAGAATGGTACTGATTACCTATATGCATCCAGGTAGATTTTAAGGTACAGTCTTGTCAATAGTATACATTTATAATCTACTGCTAATAAACTTAACCCAATCATTTTTTCTATTGCTGTTCTCATATAACTATTGTTGAGAAACCTCTACCATTAAGTTTATAGATTTATTCCACACAAACCCAGAGTGAAATAACTGAAGTCATAGAATCCTTTGGAGCAAGTCCTTCTATTGAAAGTGGTGTTCCAACAGAGTTCTAAATTGTGTTGTTCTCCAGTGATTGTTTTTGTAACTTCCTATACAACTTCATATCTGGACTATGTA
>RJWJ010045684.1:0-11657 GCA_004363605.1 Indri indri
ACAGGTTAACCTGATATGGTTTAAATATGCTACTTTCAGAGGATTTGATTAAATGTGGACTACCTAGAGAACTGCATCTCCATTGGGCAATTCTCAATAAGTATTCAGATAAGCTCAGTGTAATTTATCAAAAGGTTATACTTTTCTGACAAGGGCTTCTTGTATCAACATTTGGACATGAAGGACAGAGTTATATTGTATAACTTCCAGGAACTGGGGTTGATATCTTCTTAAAAAACATTGTATAGGCCATTTAGGACAACTTAATACAAGGGCATCTCACTTAAGCTTGTACTTTTTCCTTAAGAAACAATTCAAAGTTTGCTCTAAAACAGGGGTTAATGCATGAATATAGATAGCCCAAGGGTTATTTTAATCATGAGTTGCTCAATCATGAGTAATTAATTCATTATTCAATTATGCAATATATCTTTATAAAAATATGTATATTTATGGGAATCAATTATTATTTGTGAGTGACACTATGTGTAATAGTCTTTATAATTTTACCTCAATGAGAATTTTGAAACAACTTTTACCAATTTTCTACCATGGGTATTTAAAAAAAGTCACAACGTATTACACACAAAAGATCTAAAAGCAAGCATGATAATATTCTCTCAGAGAGACTTCTAGATAAATAAATTAATTGATTTACTCTTTAGATATGGAGAAATCATTTATATCTGTGGAAATATCTATCAAAGATAATTATTTCAATTTTAGAATGGTTTGCCTAAGTCTGTCTGAAATCAGTTTTGTAGCAAGTTCTGTTACCATTGTTGACATCAGGGAATATTTTTATCTTTAAAGAATTAATTATTCTAGGTGATCAGATAGTCATCTAAGTGCTAAATTACTTAATCTGATATTTTGACCTTTCTTTTTTTTTATTTGTAACTTTTGAAAACAACAGTAAGAATTATCTTAGTTATTCAAACAAATAACTGCTAATCAACAGAGAATTACAAAGTTTACTGTGAATGACATGAATATTTCCTCTAAATTTGATTTACTTTACTATTTAATTCTCCATTTTTTCTTCAATATTAATGAAAGATTTTTTATTATCACATGTATGTTTCATGTAACTACATAATTATATGCACTTATATTAATTATGTATCATAATTAGAACAGGTAATTACTATGTTAGCATATTTAATTACATAGTTGAACACTTAATGCATTCAAATGTATTTTGCACTGTTAAAGTAATATATACTGTGCAATCAGTACTTTTTCTTAACCTCTTATCAAATTAAACTCAGAGAAATCAATAAAATAGAAAAAAATTCAAATTTTCATAAACCTCACTTGGAATCAAATTGAGGAAGGACTGAAGTATCTTCTAAATGAATAAAGTGTATTAACTGAAATTTAACATGAAATGCCCAATTTTACAGAATGTAAAACTTAGAAGTTTTAAGTTATTTCTCAGTAGTTTTGTTATTTGAAATTCTTGATATTAAAAGCTTTTGTGTATCTGCATTCTAAGTCAATATAGAACATATCCAAATGTTCATATCCAGACTTGGATGTTTTGATCTGAAAGTAAACTTCATGAATAAATAATAACTGGAAAACTTTATTAATTAAGAAGACAAAACAATTATATATGTTTTACCATAAATGTATGTTTAAATCTTTTATAAATATATTAAGTCCGATAAGACCTAATTATTACTCCTTGTCTTCTTCATTAACTTTTCAAACATGTTTGTAATCCAGAATAAATACTCTGTAACTGTTGAAATTAAGAACATGTATCACATGTCCATTATTTACAAGTACTGGACAAATAAATTTTTTCTGATATTCCTTAAATCTGGCATCTGTTGAAGTATTCCACAAAATATTTACATTAATGATTGTATATTACTTTTTATTTGACATACTCAGTGAAATTTTCTTAATCCTAATATTAAGTAATCTTTCTAATACTTTTTTGTTTCTTCAAAATACTTTCTTTTTTTTGGTAATATTCCTTATTTTTTCTTCCATAGGATCTTTCTTTTTGGACCACAAAATTATAGATAATTTGAGATGTAGTGTGAATGGACATGAAGACTAAACAAAATGTAGTAAAAGAATGACTCTACCATTTAGTAACCCTATGCGTAGTTGAGCTTTTAATCTTTAGTTTGTATCTCTAAACCTAGGTCTGTAAATGTACAACTTATGTAATGTGCTAAATATAGATCATAATAGTACCTACTAATAAGATTATTGCCTGGAGTAACTGAAATATTCCTGAACTGAAGTTTCAATACACGAAATATATGGGAAGATAATAACTAGCAGATATTGAAAATATTTTACAGTAGGCATTTTTCTAGAAGTAAATTAACACATTTAATCCTTATAACAATCCTATGGGGATAGACCTAATTGTTAGCCACATTATATAGATGAAAAAACTTAAAACAGAGCATATTTTTAGTATTAAGAGATTTATTTAGTGGCACAATGTCTTATCAATGCTAAATATAATTTAAAATTACACTAATTAACAGAAAAAAATCTCAACTCCATGAAATGGACTACTGAAAAGAAATTTCACAAATAGTATATAATTACAAATTTGGGAAGATTTTTGTTTGTGAAAGAATTCTTTGTAATACTTACATGGCTAAAATATTGTGCCCTAAACATAAATGATAAAATACTCTCACCTACAAGATAGGTTAAGTTAGATAAGTTTTTTGTTTGTTTCTTTTATTGTTGTTGTTTTCTCCATGAGTCATTTCTTACCTTGTACCTGGCACTGTGGAAGTCATTTAAGAATATAATTCTCTCTAAAACAAATTGGTGGTGTTCAAATAAGTAACTAAATGTCAAGGAAGAAAAAAAAGGACTTGCTCTGTAATATATTTTGGTGAAGGCAGAGTGGAAGTGATTTTATTTTAACCAGGGACTTAAGTTGTTATGTAAGGCTCTTTCAGCTTACTGTAATACAGGCATACCTCAGAGATGTCATGGTTTGGTTCCAGACCATAACAAAGCAAATATTGCAAATCCCAGCAGCTCAGGAGGCTGAAGTGGGAGCTTTGCTTGAGCCAGGAGTTCCAGGCTGTGGTGAGCTACTGGGTAACAGAGCAAGATCCTATCTGTAAAGAAATAAAAAATAAAAATAAATAAATAAAGCAAATATTGCAATAAAGTAAGTCACATAAATTTTTTGGTTTCCCAGTACTTATTTAAAAGTTATGCTTATGCTGTATTATAGTACATTAAGTATGTAATACCATTGTGTCTAAAAAAAGTACATGTCTTAATTAAAAAACACTTTCTTGCTAAAAAATGCTAATGATCATCTGAGCCTTCAATGAATCATAGTCTTTTTGTCAGTGGAGGGTCTTGGCTCCATGATGATGGCTGCTGACTGATCAACGTGGTGGTTGCTAAAGGCTGGGATGGCTGTGGTTATTTCTTAAAGTAAGACAAAAATGAAGCTTGCTGCATCAATTGACTCTTCTATGAAATATTTCTCTATAGCATGTCATACCATTTGATACCATTTTACCTACAGTGTAATGTCTTTGAAAATTGGAGTATATCCTCTCAAATTCTTTCTCTGCTTTATCAATTAAATTTATGCAATTTTCTAAATCCATTGTCATTTCAACAATGTTCACAGCATCTTTACCAGGAGTAGATTCCATCTCAACAAACCACTTTCTTTGCTCATCTAGAATAAGCAACTCCTTATGCATTCAAGTTTTATCATGAGATTTCAGCAATTCAGTTACATCTTCAGGCTCCAATTCTAATGTTAGTTCTCTGGCTATTTCCACCACATCTGTGGGTTTTTCTTCCACAGAAATCTTGAGTCCCTCAGTGTCATTCATGAGGGTTAGAATCAACTTCTCCCAAACTCCTGGGTTTTTTGTTGTTGTTGTTGTTGTTGTTGTTTTGCTTTGTTCTGCTTTCTCACACAAGAAAAATATTTTATTGTTTTTCTAATTATATATTCATCAGAAAAAATGCTAAGAAATACAAGAATAAAAGAAAAAATAGCCCCAAACCCCAATACAAAATGGCTTCAAAATACATGTAGTTTTAAAATTATGACTACCTTTTCATCTTTTTATTATTGCTTGCTCCCTGTGGCCAGGCAAGTTCCCCTAAACATGTTCAAAATGCAAACATTTTAAAATACTCCTATTATTTTCTGACTTTCATATATGGTCACATAATCAATTGCAATATAAAATATACATATAAGGCATGTATCATTAGTTCATATTCCCATTCATCCCTTTTTTTACTTAAACCTTGATAGATTTATTGTCATAAGTCACATTGTAAAGCAATAAATAACAAAATTTTGAATATGAAATCTTTTTGTCTATACTTCAGAGGAGAAGAAAAAGGAATACACAAAGTCTTACCAGAAGCTGCCTAACCACTATGAAATAAGGCCAAATTACTTTATTTTCTTTCTTTTCTTTCTTTTTTTAAAAAAGCCCTCAAATATTGGTTCTGAGTTTTAGTAAAATAGGAACTGAACTGTTAAAGCTAAACTCAGGTCTTCACACTGAATAATGTTATTGGAGACTTTGAGATTCATTTGCCCTTCCCTCCCTTAGGAGAATAATTATTATAGTAACAACGATTAATAGTTATTATGTGACAAGCACTGTTCTGAAAGATTTATATATATTAACCATTTTATCCTCACAAATGTCTTATGACTCTACTGTTGTCTTTATTTTCTCCTTCTTTATTATTTTTTCTACAACAAAAATAAACAAAAATAAATAAATGGGACTTGATTAAATTAAAAAGCTTCTGCATGGTGGAAAATAAATAAATGTTCAATCGAGTGAATAGACAACCTACAGAATGGGAGAAATATTTGCAAACTACACAACTAATAAAGAGCTAATATCCAGAATCTACAAATAACTCAAACAAATCAGCAAGAAAAAAATAAGCAACCCCATTAAAAAGTGGGCAAAAGAAAGGAATAGAAGCTTTTCACAAGAAGATAGACAAATGGCCAACAATCACATGAAAAAATACTTAGTGTCACTAATCATCAGAGAAATGAAAATTGAAACACCATGGGATATCACCTTACCCCTCTTAGAATGGCTTTTATTAAAAAGTCCAAAAACAATAGATAGTGGTGTGGATGCAGAGAGAAAGGAACACTTACACACTGTTGGTGGAAGCACAAGTTAGTACAACCTCTATGGAAAACAGTATGGCGATTTCTCAACGCACTAAAGGTAAACCTAACATTCCACCCAGCAATCTCACTACTGAGTATCTGCCCAAAGGACAAGAAGTCACTTTATTAAAAAGACACCTACATTCAAATGTTTATTGCAGCACAATTCACAATTGCAAAGATGTAGAATCAACAAAAGTGCCTATCGATTCATGAGTGGATTAACAAAGTGTGGCATATATATACCATGGAGTACTACTCCACTATAAAAAGAAATGAATTAATGTCTTTAGCAGCAATTTCAATGGAACTGGAGACCATTATCCTAAGTCAAGTATCTCATGAATGAAAAACAAATACCACAGGTATTCTCTAATCATCTTGAACTAATTAATGTGCACACATGAGCACAGAAAGAAGTAAAAATCTTTGGAAAGAAAGAAGGGAAGGGGAAGGAGTGTTAAAAATCTACCTGAAAGGTACAATTGTGAGGTCTGGTAGAGGGCAAACAGGTAGCAAGAAAGTGGCAAAAAGTGGAGAGTGGGAACCAAATTGTGGCTAGGAACTGTCCCCTTGTAGGAACATACATAGTAAAAAATACCTAGTAATCTTTAACTGACCTAGAGCTCATTACCATCTAATTAGCATAATAGAGTGGGCTCCTAAAAGATTTTGCGGAAGATACATGTGTAGAAAGGTAAACTGTTACATAACCAACCTGTCATGTAACCTGTTATGTAACACCAATCTGTCAATCACCCTATAAGGCGGGAAACTTGACAACCTACCCAGTCAGAAGAAAGGCGGGACAAACTAGTGACCTTATAAAAGGCAGTGTGTGCTCAGACTTCGGAGTCTTTCTCCACTCATGGAGACTGACCCATTGAATTCTGTCTGGAATATATTTTCACTTTGCGTAGCTTCCCTCTTTACTTTCATTCTTTCTTTCATGCGATAAACTGTTGGTATAAAATTCCTCTGTTTGTGCTCACTCCGTGTCATCGGCTTGACTTGGTGCCAGTATTCGTTCTTGACCCTGGAAACCAGGGGATCAGGGAACATCCACACAGACTAACCTAACACAATGAACACTATTCAGGTGGTGGACACACTTGCAACCCTGCCTAAAGCATTATAAAAGCTATCCACATAACGCAAACATTTGTACCTCCTTAATATTTTGAAACCAAACTCCTGCTAATATTGGTATTTTGACCTCTTCCTATGCATTGCAAATGTTCTTAATAGCATCTAGAATGGAGAATCCTTTCCAAAATGTTTTTAATTTACTTTGCCCAGATACGACTGAGGAATCACTATGGCAGCTATAGACTTACAAAATGTATTTCTTAAACAAGACTTGGAAGTTAACATTACTCCTTGATCCATGGACTACAGAATGGATGTTGTGTTAGCAGGCATGAAAAAAAACTTTATTTATAAAATAGAGGTAATTATTACTAATATACAGGAGCCTTATAAAAATTAGGTGATACAGCAACTAACATTTATTAATAGCTACTACTGTATGCTGCTTACATCTGCTGTATGTCTGGCATATAGTAAATGCTCACAAAATAGTAACCCTTCATATAAGAGAAACAAATATTTATTGAAAAGAAAGACGTTATGTAATATTGGTTAGACATACAATATTTATAAATCAACACATTTCTATTTTTTTCTATAATTACCTGCTTTTATATGTGCGTAACAAAAAGTGATTCTGAGAGGTTTTCCCTAAAAATACTAACAGTGTTGATGTCTGGATATTTGATATTAGAATTATTTTTACTTATTGTTTGTATGTTTCATTACTTGAAAGATTTAAGAGAAACAGGTTGTTTTAAAACTGAAAAATAAATAATAAAGTAATTTATTTTAGAAAACTAGAAACACATTGCATCAACAACTATTTTTGTAAATAAATTAAGAGTTTAGAAAATCTTGGATGCTATACTTACACAATTTATTTGTAAAATATGGGTGGAAAGTAGAGGTGAGAATTACATAAGTAGATATATATTTTAACAAAATGTATTTTATATCCAAAGGTACTGTATATCTTTAAAAATCATGATCTGGCAATTCTTAGATTAGAATGAGGTCTAACAATAAAAATTGAATGCTAAGAAATATCCACAGTTAATATTTTTGTAATGCTATATCGAATTAAATGTTCAAATGCATAAGACTTGTCGAATTTGCTTACTTCTTAGGAATGTTAACCTTTGTTCTCTTTTCTTCCTTTGATTTTGTCATGATTCAAATACTCTTTATGACTTTTCCAGCTATGAATATGTATTTCCTGTCTTCCTTTTACCACAAGGGCACTTTCCATTTTACTTGTCATACTAAGAGGATCTGGAAATTTCCTTCTTCCCAGCTTGAGCCTGTTTTTCTTTCTCTATGATACCATCTGCGTAATAGGATTTGCTTTTTGAGATTACCATTGTAGATTCTTCTGTATATCCCCAGAGACCATGATCCATGTTTTCTTATCATTAATGAAAATCTTCCTTTGAAGCGGATTTTAGCAATGAGTTTTCCTGCATGCACTTATAAAATTTACATACAGAACAGTATGATCATTTCGTATCCCTCTGGCATCAACATATATTGAGCACACAGGATTCTCTTTCGCCCACTCAATTCACACTTGTGGCACTCTATAGGATTAAAAGGAGATTAGTGTGTATTAGCATAAACTCTGAGAAAACAAGATGTTCAGGCATGAGTGGATATTAATCAAATAAAAAGACGTTAATCTCATGATTGTATTGGTAATTTTTAAAAATGTTCACGTATTCAAGAAAATAATGTTCTAATGATACATGACAACTGAATTAGAGTAATGACACTGGGATTTCAAATAGGGATGAAAAGAAATTGCATTTTAATACTTAAGTCAAATTCAGTGGTAATTGGCACTGATATATTCTTACAACATATGAAGGATTCTTTTTTTTTGAGCTTAAGCAGGGTATTCTGCATCCATTAATAATCCTTCCTTGCATTTAGAATTGAGACCCCAAATTTTACAATAACTAACAAATCTTTATTTATCCCCCATTCCCTTTATTTGAAATTTGAATACATGTGGATTTACTTTAAGTAGCCTTTCAGACTTTTGTGCCATTAGAGAAATGATCAAAGTAGGAAGAAAATTTCATGTATAATTGCTTAAATTTATGTTCTGATCAAAAGCAATATTCAAACTACTGCACTTTATTTATATAAAAACATATTATCAAGAGATAGAGATTTTAATTCTTGTTCTGGCAATAATGGTGACTTTAGTTTGTCAGAATCTTAATTTTCTCTTATATAAAATGCCAGACTATACAGGATAATTTTGATCCCATAGAGCACTTTAAAAAAATCAGTCTTTCTATGTTGTGTAAAATTATATTGTAATATACTCTGTGTTACAAAAAAAAAAGTATTTGAAATAAGAAGGGACAGATTGCAAAGTCCGTGACTTCATAAAATTTATTCCCAAAATTACTGCAGCTCTCTTTGATGATCGTTATAACCAAATTTCTTTTTAAACTGATCATCACTATATGTGGAGATATCATTCTTATCAGGAAAAATACAAAAATGGAGGCCTCATTCCATAGCAAAGATGGTGATGTCTTATGTGCTTACTAAATGGCATGGATTTTTAAATAACACTATATGTGATATTCTTTATGTACATAATTTTATTTCCATTTTGTCCAGCCTTGACTATTAAGGGAGGAAACATTTCTTAATACTAATCAAAGAAAAATCTCAATTCACAGGTGTATCAATCAAATCCTCTGAGAAACAGATACCAAGACAGATTTAGAAGAGCAAAAAGTGTGTTGAGTGAAGTGCCTGTGAATGAGACACAGGGCAAAGAGCAGAGGATGGCAGGGGGAGCTTCCAGACGCCTATCCATTTCTGACACTATCATATGATATTTATGATAGAAAGGAAGATGGGGTGGGAGGAACCTTACACTCTAATACAGCTCTGAGAAAGTCTCAGCCAAACCATAGGAAACTCCATAGCAAAGGTTTGCTCTTAGAAGGGCTCTGCATTGGGTAGACATGGCCCACTTCTATTGCCCCTTCTCTGCTCACTCCTTCACTGAGAACAGCCAGGAGAAAGTCGGACCTAGGTTCATATACCTCAGTGAAACCGGAAGGTGCAGCAGGTAGACCCTGTCATCTGACTATACCTCCAGCAGCAGATCTGAGTGACAAACCTCCGTGACTGCCAAAATTGGTGTAATTTATATCTTCACATTTTTTTTTGTGGACTACTAATTAAATTCCAGGTATATGAAATAGTTGGCTTTCAGGAAAAAATAATGAAAATTCTTAAAATGAAACAAAAAATGGATTTCTTCTTTGTTAAACTCAAAGTAGATGATTCTTTGAGAAAGACTTTTGTCCTGGAGTAATTTCCTATTGAGTAAATATATTCCTGTTATAATTATATTTGGTAAGATTTAGTGATTAGATGTTTTCTTGATGATCTAAGAAAATTGATTTAGATGTAAAAGCATTTACTGAGCTATGGCAATTTTTTTACATTTTAAATAAATTATTTTATTTAATCTTCGTTATAGCCCTGTAACATTTCATTTCAACAAATGAAAAAGTGGAATATTTTGACAGGAACCACATGGACTAATTGAATGGCCAGCTCATTCATAGACACTTGTAGAGAATCTTCAAGAAAACTTTGTTTGATTGTATATCTTGAATTAACTAAATGTTGTCTTCCATCAGGATATAATGGAAGCAATTCAATCTCACCACAGAAATTGGGAAGCAACACAAACAATCCTATAATCCAAGCGCAAGCCTTGGATAGCGCAATATATAAATACATATGGAAAATTAAGCTTGAAAGAATTTCTACAAAAATTACTTTCCATGATGCCTGCTAGTTCATTGTCATTACTGTTTAGCAGAATACAAGTAAACCTGTACCACTGAGAGACTTAAGAATGCAGCTGAGGAACAGATATGGGCAAAAATGTCATCAACAGCATGTGAGGACCATGGAGTAAGAACATAAGAGATTGAAAAGAGAATTAAAACATGACATCAATACAAGGGACAAGGTGATCAAAAAATACAGAAGAATCACACCAGGATGAAAATTAAAGGATAAAATTACAAAACCGAGAACTAATGAAATAATTAAGAAAAATAGTAAAGTGATCACAAAATAAAAAGTTGACCTACCAAATTGCAGATGTGAAATACAGTTGACCTTTGAACAACATGGGCTTGAGCTATGCAGGTCCACTTATATGCAGTTTTTTTTCAGTAAAAGTTACATGGATTGTGCCCTTCTCTCCTGACTCGCCTTCCACCTCCTCCACCTATTCTACCTCTGCCACCCCCTATACAGAAAAACCAACCCCTCCTGCTCCTCCTGCTCTATAGCCTACTCAGTATAAAGATCAAGAGGATGAAGACCTTCATGATGTTCTCAATAGTAATAGTTTGGGCTCATATAATTATTGATATTTAACATTAAATATTATCATTCAATAAGATACATATTTGTTTTTTAGAATTTATTAACACAATTCTAATTTATCAAAGCATGTATAGTCCATCTGTGTTCCCCCGAAATTAAAATTTAACATTGGCTAAGGAGATAGATTTAATCACATAGATTTAAAAATATTGAAATAAATAACATTGTGTTCTTTCTCCAGTTCTAATTCAGTTAAGGAGCATATTTTCAAAATGATAGCCTATTCTACAAGTTCTAAATAAAAAAAAATTATGGGGGAATAAGGAAAAATAATCTAAGTATTCATATATGTTTACGTATATTAATATATGTTTCTCATATGATTATAATACTGTGGTTTCTTATTTATTATAGTGGACATATTTCCAATCTTCAATTCCAAGGACATTGAAAGTAAAAATGATGCCTTTAAAATACTCATTTTCTTAGTGTTGAGTGGAATTGCTTAAGGACAATATGGTATACTTATGAAAAAGGCTAAGGCTATTTGTGTTCAAATCCAACAAGACTGTCATTTCTGGAAAAGACACAAACTGTCTGGGCTCCAATTTATTTACCTGACAAATAAAGAAGAATATGAAACATATCATAGAGCTGATATGACAACTAAATTTCAGAATATATAAAACTATAGGGTTTCATGTATTAAGTGTGTGATAAATTCTGGTTATTTTGTTTATGACTGGACATGCATTCAATGTTGGCTGATGAAGCAGTTGTCATTAAATGAAATAGTATATGCTGTAAAGTTATACTTACTACCATTGATTATTTTAAATCATCTCATGCTTAAAAACTCAGTTCAAATCTGAGAAGAATATATAGGATATATTTTCATTAAGCCATTACTTTTTGTCACAGACCAGAAAGAAATTCATTCTTCCAGTTCTAGATGAGCCATCATTGTTTATAAACAGATAATGTGCCAAAATATTTTTTTATATTTCAT
>RJWJ010045685.1:0-11659 GCA_004363605.1 Indri indri
AGGCAGGAGGATTGCTTGAGGCCAGGAGTTGGAGACACAATAGAAATCTCAATAATGATAAAAACAGTTAATACTTATTTAGTGTTTATTCTGTGTCCATAATTATTTCAATTAATCATCACAACAACCCTGCAAGGAAGATACTACTATTGCTCTCTATCAGGGATGAGGGTTGGGGAGGTTAAGTCACCTGACCTAGGACACACAATTAGTAAATGGTGAAGCCAGGTCTCAGTCCACCTCTGAGTCCACAAGGCACACTCTAAACCCTGATACTCAAAGCGTGGCCTCCAGACCAGCAGCACTGGCATCATCTGAGAGCTTGTTAGAAATGCACCATCCTGGGCCCCACCCCAGACATACTAAATGCAAACCTGCATTTTAACAAGATCCACAGGTGCTGGGTGTGCACCGGGGTGTGCACTTCAATGTGCACCAGAGGTAAGGTGTCCAACTGCCCCAGGTTACATAGAATATAAGACGTGAGGTATGAAAACCAGAGAAGTCCCAGGCAGACTGGGGCAAGTTGGGCACCCTAACTATAAGACTACTGCATTGTGAACTCTCTGCAGGGGGTCAGTGCATATTTTCCCCTTTCAAGGAGCACATCCTATGCTGGCTTTCAACCAGCCCTGTGGTTACAGGAGCTTGTTGAATGTGTCTTCAGAGACAGTGCTACTGATAGGAGCACCACTGAAGAAAGATGGACCCTCAGCTCCCAAATCCTGGGGAGTTAACAATGTCCATGTCTGGGGTCCTAAAACATTTGACCTAAGCCATGACAGGAAGTATCCTCTTCCCTTTCATCAATCTTTCTCACTCTATTATAATCCCAAGTCAACACATTATAATCGCAAGTGAGAACATTCCCACTCACTGTCTTATGGGTTCATTCATTCAGTTCTTGAATCTGTTTTTTAAAAGCTTCAGTAAAACCCAGATATGTAAAAACCCCTCATTATTTTAATATTGATGATTTCCAAAAGAGAAAATTTAATACATCTATTTACAATTCATTCAAACATCATGTTATTGCTTTTTAGAAACTACTAAGCCCTAAGCCATTGCTACATATTTCTTTTCATGAAGTAGAAATTGTAGATTTTATAACTCAAATCATAGCTCAAAAGAGGGAGCTTATTTCAGCAAAGATAGTGTATGGGTTCTACATGTGAGTTCTAGAATGTTTCTTTGCCCCAAGGGAAAATTTTCTTTGTGTATTTACACAATTATATTTATACACAGAAAATATAGCAATTTTTGGTATGTAGAGCAAAACGATTTTTCTAGTTGGCTTTAATTACATTCTGAGTAATGAAAAGGTCTTGGCATTATTCACAATTGTCAATGTCCCATGAGAGACTACTAAAATTTTCAGAGGCCTAAACTAAATCTCCTTGTCAATTTCATTACATATTTCTCCTCTGAAATTTTGAGCTATTGCTTAGACCCCTATTTGGCACTAGCACTACCTATATTTCACTGCTATTTATTTATAGGTCTTTATCTGGCCTCTCAGCCACACTTGGAAATTTTAATACCAGCACTCTTATTCATTCATTTATTCAGCAAACATTTATTGAGCATCAGCAGTGTTTTAGGTCTCGTGTGAAATAAAATTAAAATGTTATTAGTACCTTAAGCAGCTATTAATTCAGTCTGGGAAATAAAACTTAGAAAAATAAATACACGATAGTATAGAACGTTTTAACAGTCATTACAGATATATATAAAAAGAGCTCAGAAATTCAAAAGTCCAAGAGATTTCTTCTTACTGGCAGGATCAGGGAAAATTATTAGGGAAAAGATCATACTTTGAATTGGGCTCCTTCAGAGATTTATAGAGAGGGAAACCACATACGAAAAACTCCCAGGGCAGGAAAGAATAGGACATGCAATGAGAATAAAACGTGTCCTGTTTGGCTAGAGTGGATGAAGAAGAGGTAGGAGGGAAGAGGTTTTAAAGGACTTTTGAACCCGATCGTGTGGGTTGGGATGTAATTCAGTAATGGACAGGAAATCATTGAGGGTTTCTGAGCAAGGAATTGTCATAAGGTGGCGAAGCTGTCCACACAGCAGGAATATACAGGAAGGACTGGAGCAGGAGCGCAACCCAGCCATGCACCCCCAGGGGAAGTAATGAAGCCCATGTTAGCATCTCTTTCTCCAGCCCTCCGGCATTGGCTTTGCTTTCCCCAGATACACTCCCCTGTGATTCATCCATCTGGCTCGCAGCACCTTTGAAGGAATATCTTTGATTTTTGCTTTTTTTGCAACAAAGAGTCATCAAACGATTTAGTCAGGAAGTACACAGAAAGGTAGGTTTAACAGAATATACAGAGTATTGCTTTGAAAACTATTGTTTTCTCTGGAAGCAGACCTGGTGAGCTAAAAGAAAAAGAAAAAAAAAAGCAAAAAAAAAAAACCAAAAAAACTATTGTTTTCCAAAAATAATAGTAACTTTCATTAATCAAGGACATACTATGTCAATGCGGTGTTCTGAGTGCTCGCCTGTCATTCTCAAAACAGTCTCATGAGGAACGTATTATTATTTCCAACTTATAGGTGGAGAAACCACGGCTTAGATAGGCTCATTTCCTACATTCTCTAAGGATATAAGGTGAATGCTGTTTTCTACAGGAAGAATCCAGAATTCTCTCATTCTGGAAGAGTTTATAACCTCTCTCTATTTTTAGTTCTAGTTTTCAATCAGAACAAAATGGACGTTAATCTGGAAGGGACTGCTGCGAAGGAACAGCAAGGACCCGAGGTTGGGTTGGGTCTTAGGACAGAAGGTTACAGGCAACACTGGGGTGGAAACGTGATAACACTAGAATGTGATAACATTGTTCACTTTTAATTTAAATCACTCCTTATAATGCAATCGTAGATGCAGAAACATACAGAAAATTGAATCTGAGCCTCTTTAAGGCAAGTATTTTCAACTGGATAAAATTCTTTGACTAAATGGCAAAACTAAGGAAAAGCACAATATGCTCAACATAGACAACTAATTCTTGAGCTTCTGTTGTCACCCGTTCCTGCCATCAAGCTCCCCTTAGAATGGCCACCACTGTGAGTCTAGGAGCCAGCACGCCTCCAAACTGCACATAAATTGAGGAACAAAATATTTTACCTTTTTGAATGGAGTATCTGGTGAAACCAGATCAGTTTAAACAAGGAAAGCAGGAAATCACTCCCCATCCTTCACAGGAAAGGCTGGGATATTTAATAGAAACCAGTTAAGAACTAGGTATATGAACCTTTTAATCAAAATGTCCACTTGGCCCGATTCTCATGAAAAGAATTGTAGATACTTCTTGGAAACTTTAAATATTCCTGCTACATCCTCAAAAATAAAGGGAGACAAGGTATCGTCCAGCTCAGTGACCAGTGAGATCACAGAGCCCATTTTCCCTTTTGCTCCTGGCTAGACACTTTCCCTGGGGTCTCTCTCCTTCTATAGTCTCTAACTCACCCTTGCCGCATTTCAGTTGTATGTCTGAAAATGACACGTTTCTAAAGGTCCTGGTTTTCAGAGGATGGTTAATTACATAATACGGTGCAATAAACTGCCATATTCACCATGGTTTTCCACTCCACAAATTTGGAAGCTAAACATCAGAGGAAAAGCTTCCTCAAGTTTTTATGGGGTGGAAAATTTTGACTGGAGCAAATCCAACTAAAAATAATTCATGCAGTATCCATTTGTCTATCTGTTTTCCATAAAGATTAATAGTTATTATCTACATGTCACTGTGCAAGGTGCTATGGGGAAACTTTTGAAAAGTAATTATGTGCAATTGCACAGTATACTTAGATGACACATTCAAATGAATGTGCGCAATACTTTTGAAGATCAATACAGAAATGACCTGAACCATGAGAATACAATCCCAGATTGGGATTAATTGTATTTGTATTAATAAAATGAGGATGATAACACTCATGGCATGGTGCATGCTCATGACATTTCATTAGTGCATTGGGGCCATGTCATTTCCAAGTGTTGGATATGTAATAAATTGTCTATTTTACTCACGAAGTGTTATGTCTCAGGTGTAATTATTTATATATATTTTTGCATGTAAAATTTTGTATGTAGATTATATATTATAATAACATATTGTATATGTTATATAAAATTGCCTTGAATTTATATATCCATCTATATGTATATCTATCTCTACCTATATAACAAATAATTCATTAATAGATTATTTGTCATACCGAGTTGTCAGTAAATTATGTTGATGCATTTATTGTCTTCTAATAGCCACACTGCTCCCTTGGAAATATTACAAAAATCCAAGAAATGTAGGGCTGAGAGGAACCTTAGTATTGACTTATTTTGTATTTCTTAAACTTTAATTTTTTAGCACAACATTCATAATTTTTATTATACATACATGCCATGGTCTATTATTTTCTTGATTTATTTCTTTAAATCATTTATTTTGCTAAAATATATTATATTAAATGCAAGTCAGCATAAATGAAAGAATACTTATGAAAATTTTGCCTGAAAATAAACAAAATTTTTAAAAGCATTATTCAGTCCTAGCTTCTATAGTATGCAAAGACCAAGTCTGAAACTGCTCCTTGCTCCATCTCTTTGTAATTAGAAAGAGAATTTAAAAAGAAATAACTTTCTCACCATGTGATTTAATCTTATTTAGTTCTGGGTCTTTGTGTCACCTAAAAAAAAAATGTGTCTCATACTTGGAGAAACACTGATCTAGTTTATTCCCTTGGCTTTGCTAATGTAGAACTGAGCTCTAGAGAAAGTGGCTTTCTACACCTTACTCCTGGTAGAACTGAGACTAGTCTTTGGGTCTCTTGGCTCTGAGCTCCCTGCAGCTGCCCACCACAGCCCTGCCCTGCCTAGAGGTTGTTACATCCCCATGCATGTGTCTGTGCCCACCGCTCTAACTGGATGGCGAGCTCCCTGAGGTCGGGAGCCATGGCAATGCTCTCTGTATACTCTCCTGCGCATGGTGTCTTTCACTCAGTAGATGTTTCATTGAGAAGTAAATTTTGATTTGATGTGAAATGCCAGTGGTACATCACCAGGAGATGTTTGTGAGGAAATCAGAATTGTCCCTCTGTTGCCTCCAGATGAGAATGAATGGCCATCCTTGCCAAACTTTGTGCAGGAGGCTTGGGTGGCTGAGGCACAGTCTCTGCCACCAGGGAAGTCCAGGTGGTGGCAGGGAGGAGGGGAGATGGGCAAGGGGAAGAGTTTCCTAGATGTCACTCTCATAAAGGCAAGAAATGCAATATTGGTGCTTTTCACATAGAACTTAAGGAGCACAGAAGAAAGATTCATTACGAGTCGAAACACGGATGAGGAATAAAGAGGAATGTGGGGGAAAGTGGAGGAGGAGGAAGAGGAAGAATTGGAAAAAGAGAAAAACATTCTGTTGGAAGCCTAGGACTGTTGAGAAACGGTCTCTGTGCTGGAGAGCCAGCTCAGGTCAGATTAAAACAGTGGAGGAACCTCAGCTATATAGTGGGGATTGAGAGTAGAATAGCGATATCCACAGCTACCCATAACCAGGTAAATCAGTAGGAGTGACTTCCAAAATCTTTGTCTATCCTATGCAGCTGGGTGGCCACATTGGTTTGCAGTCTCTATGTCTGGCCTGCCTAGTACAGCTGTCCTGAGATCATGGTGGTGTCCTAGTGATTTGCTACAGGAGAGACCCTGGGGTGCCATGTGGGAAGCTTAGAGGGAAGCACCATCCGAGCCTGCAGGCAACAGAGCGTAAGTTCAGGATCGGTTCTACCCAAGTGATTGAAGTAGGTCCAGCCGTGCAGTCAGACATGACAGAAAGTACCTTTTTATCATATATAGGAACTCCGCCCTTTTCCGTGTTCCTTAAATTGCCTTAAGGTCAATTTATTTGTATGTACTTAGGTTTCTGAGAAAACTTGTTCCTTGGGTGATCTACAATTTCCCTTCATTGCCACTTTACCGTAAACAGGAGAGAATTCAGGGCAGCTGCTTTGGCGGAATCTATTACTACTGTGTTTTTCTGAAAATCTAGCAGCTTCTCATCGCCCCTATTCTAGCCCCTCTTGCAGCTTCCCACCCTCACACCCCTGCTGCCCACACCCACCCCCGCTCCTGCTCTGGATTTGCCTTATTTTTCTTGGAGATGGTCTTTTGTATGTCAACCGACCACAGGAATTGGCACTGATTGTTAGAGCCTTACGGGGCCCCTGGAGAGGATTCACAGTTATGTCAGAGGGAGGAGATGTCCAAGTTCACGCCAAGAGAACTAATTAGCCTCTAATAACAAACCATCTCCAGAGAATGCAATGGTCTTGGTGTTAGAACGAAAGGCACAGGCCAAACTCCCCGCCTCTGTTGTTCATCCATTCCCAGATAGAAGAAATCAATTTTATCATACCTGTCTCACAGATTTGAAAAATTCTGTAACTTCTATCATCTATTATATCATCTAGTTGAATCCTTGTGTGTGTGTGGTGGTTGGGGGCGGGGGGATTGGCACTGATGATCTCCACATCAGAAACCATCTTTTATTTATGTCTGTATCCCCAAAATCGAGCACAGTAGTTGGTGCAGAACTAATACTCAAAACAGAAGTTTTGCCAAAAGAGTGATTCATGAGGACTTCCTCAGAAATGTTCCAGCAAGTTAAATGTGAAGGAGGAATTGCACATATATTGATATCTGGTAATTTTCTGAAAATTCAACCCATCATTAAAGTCACATTTCCTATAGATTTCCCAGAGATCACCCATGGTTGAAGCACCTGTAGCCTGCATGTGACTTGTTGGTAGTATTTTGTGAATTTTAACGCATAAAAGTGTTGCTTGAACGTACACAATTTATTAATTGAATTAATAGTTCATACAGCCTGTGGAAGCACTACTGTTGCTTTGTGAAGCCAGCTGTGAGGCTTTCCAAGACATTGCCTACACAGACTTGCCTGGAAAAGTAGTATATGGGTAAGTAGAGCAGGCATTGACAACTAAAGGAAAGTGGAGGGTGCTGACCTAGCTATAGGACAGGTCTCAAAAAAGGGGAAAGGAAATAAGTCAAAGCACAGATTTGAAGCTTCCAGGCACACTCAATCTTTTCTGGGGTCGGCATTGCTATCCAAGGGGGTCTGGTCTGGTAGCTGGAGCGTGGTGGCAGGGTTTTAGGTGGGGATGCTATTTAAGTCAGGCAAGCTGCAATCAGTGTACTGGTGGTTCTGAGTGGTCTATCTGCTTTAAAGCCCAATTCCTGTCAAAAGCTAGGGGTGCAGGCAGGAAGTCCCAGCTATAAGAAAAACAGACAAAAACTAGGCAATAATCCTGTTATAGGTTAAATTGTGCCCCCTCACGTAAAAAAATTTATATATGAAGGTCCTAACCCTCGGGACCTTAAAATATGACCTTATTTGGAAATAGCATCATTGTAGATGTAACTGGTTAGAATAAGAACAAACTGGAATAGGGTGGACCTCTAATCCTATATGACTGCTGTCCTTAAGAAAAACAGAAAATTGAACATGGGTATGCACTCAGGAAGAGCACTTTGCAAAGGCAGGGATCAGGGTAATCTAGCAGAAGCCAAGGAACATTAAAGATCACCTGCAAACCCCCCGTAGCTGGAGAAAGACATGGAACAGATTTCTCTCACACAGCCCTCAGTAGGAACTCACTCTACCAACACCTTGATCGCAGACTTCTAGTTTGCAGAACTGTGAGACTATACATTTCTGTGCCTTAAGCCACCAGGTTTGTGGTACATTGTTAGGGAAGCTTTAGGAGACTAATATAAACCCCAATGAAGTCAACTGGTAAAGCTCAAGGGAACTGGGGCAAAAATCGAGGCACCAAGGCAGAAGGGCAGGCATGGGGACAAGGCAACTGTGGTGAAAATAAGGAGGGGACAGTCGCAACTTGGTGGAGCCATCTCGGTGCCACCTCACAAATCCCAGATACTAGAAACAGAGCAAGTCTGACCTCACGCACTACCCACTAGTGGCTCCAACCTTCTGTTATGCTGAATGCTTTGGCCATACTAGTTCCAGGACTAGGTGGGCTGAGAACATAGGCTGCAACCCTTTTTGCCTATAGGGGAAGGCGGCAACCTGCGGTTGGTATCTTACGAAGAAGGCTGAATCAGAGGTTACTGCCAGCCAGCTCTGAGTTTGCATTTGTTTTCCTGATGCCTTCTTGCAAACCCCAGCCCACCCCAAGAGGATGTTGTCGATGGTACCTAACATCCCCTTGGTTCTTAAAAGAGCTTTGCTTTTTGGGTGTTAGATCTGAGTGCCTGCCAATAGCCTATACTGCCCAAATATCTCTCTTGCAAACCCCACCCCCAGTTTTTGTTTATAATACTTGAAATTCTTTTGTTCTTAAATGGGCTTTGCCTCTTGGATTTAGGTCTCTATATACCTGCCACTAGCCTAGACTATGCAATTGGCCATTTGGCTCCTTTGTGGCTCTGCCCTTCCAGCTCTGAGTTAGTGTAGCCTTCTCTTTGACCTCTTGTAACTGAGTAGCCACACCCCAGACACTATTTCTGCTAAATTCTGTCTCAAGGGAGAAGACACCTCCCAAACAAGCAGCCAACAGACAGATTGGGAAATCATATGAGCCAAAACAGCTGCTATGGGACAGTAAACTATTAGCTGTCTAGAAGCACAGAATTTTAGAGTAGAAAAGCATTCTAGAACTTTATCTCACTCAACTCTTATTTTATAGATAGGGAAACAGATCTGCAATTTCCCCATAATCACAGAGCTGGTAATCTGAAAAGCCAGCTGATTGGTGCAGCAGTTTCCACTTTACCTGGTAGGACTTTGCTGTACAGAGCGGGCAGCAAGTTCGACAGAGAGAGGAGCCAGCCACAGTGGCTTTGACAGCACTGGCAGAGTAAATGGTATGGGAACAGGCACTAGCTATGAACGTGCCTCCACAAGACTTACCCAAAGGGAGCTGAGGGAAGCGGGAGAAACACCCGCAGAGCCACAGGATAGCCAAGACGACTGCATTCAGGCACATACATGAGCCATCCATCAAGGACTCAGAGAAATTGTTTGCAGCGTGGGGCAGGGTGATAGGAGAAAGGGCTTTAAAAGGGAGGTGAAAGTCTTATTTGTACTGAATTGAGACCACATTAGAGAATTAATATATTGACTGTTCTCAGACTTTGGTGTAGAAGACACAGATGGCCATTCCTAAAGATCCTGATTTAGGGTCTTTGGCCTGGGCACATAGGAGTCTATATTTTTAACAACTCCCATCTCACTCCACGCTTCCGATGTATACCAAAATTTGAGACCCATTATGATAAAGAATATGTGAATGTGATAAAGACCCGGTTTATATTATAGGCTTCTGTAGCCTGTGTGTCAGGATGTATTTGTGCTGGGGGTCAGAATATGGGGGAGTAGGAGAGGGTAATATAAGTTTCTTAATAAGACCTTAAATTTGTAAAATTTCAACACAAAAGAAAATGCAAGGGGTTATTATGCATCATTTATAGTAAGAGCATTGTGTAATTTTGTTAAAATATTAGCATATAAAATTACTATTGAATCAGAGTTTGAGGAAGGAGCTTGGACTGCCAGTGACAGGGAACAAGGAAAGAGCACAATGAATGACTTTCATTTCCTTGCAACAATGCGTGGAGTGAACGCAGCTCAGTAATTTGATGGACTTCCTGTAATCCCAGATACTGACAGCACCCGGCTTGTCAGCACCTGAACCCTTTAAACAGTTTTATCAACAGAGCTTCCAAGCAGAACAAAAAGGCAAATTGTCCATGGCTGCCTAGAACTGAAACTGGAGCTGTGCAGACTTAGGCCAAGAGCAAAACCTAACCACGTCCAAGACACACATGCACATGTGAGCACACACACGCACACAAAAGAAACCCACAGTGATTTTTTTTAAACCATCAAAATTTAGGAGTCCCATGGTTAATACCTGTGCAAGCAGCTGGCACTCAGTCATTCTTCACAGCCGATAGATTTTTGTTCCCTGTAGCTTTGGGGGCTACATTAAAAAATAAAATAAAATGTGAAATAAAATAAAATAGAATAAAAGAGCAACCACAGGGTCTGCATTGAAATCACCAGGGACAATGAACTGGAATCATCCGCATTCCCCCCCACCCACCATTTGTCCTCTTCTGCCCTGCTTGTAGAAATACATATATTTTTAAAAACAGGAAAGAGTCTGAAACCCTGTGAAAATTTTATAAATTGTTCCTGTGAATCACTCTAGAGTCATCCAAAAGGAGGCCTCCCCATCCCATTCCAGTAAATGTCATTCCAGTTCATGACTGCTTGCTGGCTGCTGAAAGCTCACTGGGAACGACTTGGACCTGGCAAGACAGGCCCTTTGGGTAATGGCCTTCCCCCGCCTTCTGGCAAGAATCATTTTTAAGTTCGAGAACAAATATCGTCTTTTGCATTTTGTTATTGGTTTTTATTATCCAAGTGTGTCTGCTGAAGATGGTTGATCTAAATACCAAAATGTCCATTTGAATTTGTTTCTATATCTTAGTAATTGATATTTTTATATTTTCATCCACATGTAGGTGTTGAATGCCCACCTTGCACTCAGCACTGCACAAATATTTGGAAATAAGCATTCTGTTGGAATTGCAAGACCTATATGCAGCTGACAATTTTTGCTTCGTGTAAGATTAGATATATGATTAAGTGTCAAAATTAAATTAAACAGACACTAAAATTCCAAAAGATTTACCGTTTTTATAGTTTATTAGACGCATACGATGTCACTATGTCACAAATCATCCAAAGTGGGGATGTTAAGCCCAGCTGTAAAAATAAGCTTTGGTTCACATGCCCAGAGCATCAGACAATACTGGATTCTGTGCAGAAATATTAGGCAATAAGCTTAACATGTACAACATGTAAGTAATTCTGCCCCACGTTTTTTTTTTAACTCGTGGTGGATGGATTTGAATTTAAACCTGAAATTTTGGTGGTGCTATAAATGCATTTGTTGTTTCCCAGTGTATAGTTAAATCAGTAGCATTCTCATTTCGTATCTATTGGGTGACTCTCTTGTGAAAGCAGTAGTGGGAGAGGGTGTTTCTAAGGAGTAAGGTTGTCACAAAGTATGCTTAAGTGAGGCTAATGATAATTTAACAGATGCAATGTAAATGTCTTTACTTACTCAACTTTTTAAAAACAATGTGCAGGGCTGGATTAACACAGGTTAAATTTAAAGTTTTCTCAGAGCAGACCTTCCCATGTCTCTCTTTGACTTAGCCACTATATATCTGTGTGTTATTCCAGGACCGCTTAAACGCAGACACCAAGACAGAATTCGATTTGCAAGTAATTTACTAGGGGAGGAAGCAGGAGAAGGCAAGGAGATCCTTAAAATGGTGACGTAGCTCTGAGCCCAGCGGAAGGAAGCGAGGGAAGGGAGGAGGACGGGGTAGAAGAGTCTCAGACGGCAGCGCAATTCCAAGAAAGGTTTGGCCAGGTCAATGCAAACTCTTTGGGCCTGTTGGAAAGTCCCGTGTCTCACAGGAATTAGCCTGTATTAATCTCCCCCATCCCCACCCCAGGCTCTGTGCTCAGTTACTGGCTGGGAGTATCTCTTGGGAAGCACGACCTCAGCGTGAACACAGTGATGGATCCAGAGAGAC
>RJWJ010045686.1:0-11667 GCA_004363605.1 Indri indri
CTGCACTATTTTGATAACTTTCTGTGAATCCATAATTGTTTCAAATTTAAAAGTTTACATGCTATGTGATTCCATTTATCTGATATTCTTGAAAGACCAAAGTATAGCTGCCTAGCACTGAGAAAGCACTGAGCAAATAGTACAAGGAGACTTCAAAAAGTTCATGGAAAAATGAAATGAAAAGATAAAATAAAAAATATAAACTTCATTTCTCAACATAAGGTCCACAAGTTCAAGACACTTGTAAGTGATGATACTAGCCGTTTAGTCTATCCCTAAAGAACTTAGGGTTCTGGGAACTTAATCAAGTTGATGAAGTCTTGTTTACATTATTAACTACAGAAAAATGGGGGCTCTTTAAAGATTTTTTTTAAGATTAAGAAAGAAACAAAAAAGTCAAAAGGAGCCAAATCAGGACTATAAGGTGGATGCCTAAAAGTTTCCCATCAAAACTCTTGCAAAATTGCCCTTGTTTGATGAGAGGAATGAGCAGGAGCATTGCTGTGGTGAAGGACTCTGGTGAAGATTTCCCAGGCATTATTCTGCTAAAACTTTGGCTAACTTTCTCAAAACACTCTCTATTACCAAATGTTATCATTCTTTAGCTCTCTAGAAAGTCAACAAGCAAAATGCCTTGATCATCCCAAAAACTGTTACCATGACCTTTGCTCTTGACTGGGCCACTTCCACCTCTTAGTAGCCATTGCTTTAATTGTGCTTTGTCTTCAGCATGATACTGGTAAAGCCACGTTTCATCTCCTGTTACAATTTTTTAAAGAAGTGCTTCAGGATGTTGATCCCACTTGTTTAAAAATTTCCATCGAAAGCTCTGCTCTTGACTGTATCTGATCTGGGTGCAATGGTTTTGGCACTCATTGAGTGGAAAGTTTGCTCAACTTTAATTTTTCAGTCAGAATTGTGTAAGCTGAACCAATTGAGATGTCTGCAGTGTTGTGTATTGTTTCCACTACAAATTTTTGGTCCTCCTTCAATGAGGGCATGAACAAGATGCTGATGTAGGTAGGCTTCATCTTCAACATCATCTGGTCCCTTCTTAAAACAAGTTATCCATTTGTAAACAGATGATTTCTTTGGGGCATTGTCCTCATAGACTTTTCATAAGTCATTAATAATTTCATCGTTCTTCCACTCAAGCTTCACCATACAGTTTTGTTTTGTTTTTTTTTCAGACAGGGTCTCAGTCTGTCACCCAAGCTGGAGTTCAGTGGTGCAATCATAGCTCATTGTAACCTCAAACTTTTGGGCTCAAGCAATCTTTGAGCTTTCCAAGTAGCTAGGGATATAGGCATGTACCACCACGCCTGGCTAATTTTTCTATTTTTTGTAGAGATGGAGTCTTGCTATACTGCCCAGAGTTGTCTCAAACTCCTGGCCTCAAGCAATCCTCCTACCTCGCCCACCAAAGTGCTGGGATTACAGGTGTGAGCCACCACCCCGGGCCTTCACCATAAACTTGATGTTTGTTCAAGCTTCAATTTTAGCAAAATTCATGTTGCTCTGATTGGGGCTCTTTTCAGATTGATGTCTTATCCTTCTTAGTGCCTCAAAATCGATCTTGTTCACACACATAAAGAGTTAGTATGAGTTTATTTTGGAGCAAAAAAATTTTTGAATCCATGCATAGTGTTTTTCATAATATACACACTTGTCATGAATTTTATGAAGAACCCTCTTATTACTTATTTGTTTCTATTTTTTATTTAGAAGATTCACTCCGTAAGGAAATTTAGAACAAGCAAAGAGATTACTAGGCATCTCTAATGGGAGACTGCATTGTCTAGAACACACCTTTTGTGTTATCTGATTGTAGCCTTTCATTGACTTTGAGTTATTTAATATTTTATAACTCTGTAATTTGTAGACAACTGATTGCAATCCAAAATAATTCTTATCTATTGTCATGCAAATAAATTCTGTGGTAGAATTGTGGTGTGGTGGTTTGATTCCCCCCACAAACTCCCCACTCCAGTGAAAAAATCTTTTGTTTCCCTTTGTAAATTCATTTTAACATTTCTTTATTCCATATAAATTTGTGGTTCTTTTGACTTCTCCTTTGAACAAGTTGTGATATGTTTCCAGTTTCTTCATTAAATGATGAATTAAGTAAAATCTTTGACATGTGTTCATTTTATATTTGCATAAGAGTCATGATTTTACTTTTTTTTGGGAAAACCATCCTTTAACAATTTTATAGCTGTAAAATGCTCAGACGAATTGCGAAATTGCAATAAAAGCATTCTGCACAGCATCTTAGTTATTTTGGCTATTTTGAGCTATCTGAAATTTCAGTGTTTTATTTTTAAAAGTCCTAATAATCAAATACAGTTTTTGTTACCCTTAATATGATGCTTTGTACATAGTAAATCCTTAGTACATATTTGTTAAATGAATAAATTGTATTGATATTTTATCTGAGATTTCTTAATCAGATGAAAAGGCAGACTTTAACTTTTGTACTCATGGATTGAGGCAAACATACAACGATGCTTTTATTACTTATTTATGATTATTCTGAATTTTATCAGGAAGTAACAATATGGTAACAAACAGCTCCCAAACCTCAGTGGCTTAATACAGCAGAAGTTAATTTTTCACCGTCCACTGCAGGTTGGAAGGGAGCTCTTCTAATCATTGTCACTCAAGGACCCAGGCTGTGGAGTCTACATCTGAATATTTACTTCTGCAATCACTGCAGCACTGGGAAGGGGACCCGATGAATCATATACAGGCTTTTAAGGTTTTCACCTAGAAATGGTACATGTCACTTCTCCTCATAGTCCATTGGCCAAAGCGGATCACATGGTCTCACCTTACTTCTAAAGGAGCTAAGAAGTACAGCCCCACCATGTGCCAGGAGGAAAGGAAGATGGAAACAGCATTAACAATTTCCACGTCAATACACTCAGTGATAAAATGAGCACAGAAGGATGAGGTGCCCAGCAACAGACTTCTAATAAAATCATTAGTAAGAACCATAAAGCTGCTAGACATTTCCTATACACCTTCTTCCCTCACAAAGATGTTCCGCCTACCACTGCCCCACAAGAAGAAATCAATCATCCTTTGCATTTTTTTTCTTTCTCGTTAAGATTTACAGAAAGAGAGGGAAACTCTTTCCTTGTCATTGACATCATCAGAAAACCACTAAAGCACCCTTGTGAACTTGAGGAGAGCCCTGGGCACTAACCTAATATAGGGAGTAATCTGAATGTCTAAGGGAAAACTGAATACTTAGAATCGAAATAAAACTTGAACTGAGGAAACAAAGGAAGAATGAAAAAATAGTTGTAATTGGACAACGGTAAGAGATTCTTCAAAAAGCAGTTAAATGGGTCTAACAGAGTGCCTATCCAGTAATCTACCATGGGGGCGGCCACAGAGCCCTGTTTAATTTTTGTGCACTCCTTGGTAAAGACAGAATGATTATCCCTGGCACAGTTTTAAAACAGGAAGAATGAAGGCTTTAAATCAGTTTTATTGAAGGAAAACCACAGTCTGCACCAGAGGACTCAAACAACCCAGGAAGTGAAGTGTAGCCAACCGCTGCCCGGGGGAATGGGGGGTGGGGAGTCTGTACCTGGATCCAGACCAAGTCTGTTTCAAATCTATTTGATTGAGAATTTCACTTTGAAAAGAGTACTTCATGGGACCTCTGGGAGCTGTCAAACTCTGCCCCAGGGCAGAAGATTAACTGCTCTGTGGACCAGCAGGGAGAAGCCCAGTAAATCAGAGGCCCCTTGTTTGTGGGTCTGTGGACTTACAGGTGGCAATGTAACAGGCAGTGCTCTCTGCAGGCGCCCGGGGACTTCACAGTTTATGGCTCAGAACTAACCCTGTGGATGGAAAAGAGCACTGGAATCCATTTTCCAAACTGCTGATTAAAAAACCGATTCGAATGAACCTACAAAAAAAGTTTCCTTGAATTTTCTATCTTCTGGAAGAATCCCCAGGAAATGGTGGCTCTGGGGGAGGGGAGCATTTCTCTTGTGTCTTATTTAGGGGTTGGTCAAGTTAAGAGCATGACTCTGGAAACTTGGCTCTGCCCTTTAGTGGCCGCATGTGTTTGTGACCCAGCCCAAATTGTTTTAGCGGCAAAATGGGGATCATAATAAAGATTAAATGAGTCAATTATACAGAAAGCAGAACAATGAACATAGTATGTGCTATGCAACTATTGGCTTTTGTTAGCATATGTATTTGCCTATTGTATTACCTATTGAAAAATATTCTAAAATGTTTTTATAAGATATTGGAAATATTTCTATAAAGCAAATAATTGCATCATAATCTCTCTTTTCTGGGATTTAATTTTATAAGGATTTCTTACAGTTAGACACAACTATTATGTCCCTTTCTCCCTCCTTCTTTCTTCTTTGCATTTCTTTTTGATGATTCTGCCCTGCCAAGTGCAGGGCTTCCTGTAGCTATATGGTGGACTGGGAGGGCGAGGGGCTATTTCTGCCGGTGGCCTCCCACACCCCTCTCCCCTTATCGCCTGACTACTCCCCAGAGAATTTATCAATGGCAGTAGGAATGAAACAATATCTACTACTCCTCAGTCCCCTACATTGTAGCCACCCCAGAAAGAAAGGAGGGTGTTCTCTTCCTCCATTTTTATTTGCAATTAATAATGGCAAAGAAATGCCTTCTCAAATTTAGGCTTAGAGTATGAATGTTAAACTGGAACCACCACCTTCTTTTTTTTAATTAATAAACTTTATTTTTTTAGAGCAGTTTTAGGTTCACAGCAAAATTAAGCAGAAAAAGTACAGAGTTCCCGCATAACCCCTGTCCCCCACATAAGCACAACCTCCCCAACTAAGAACATTGCCCACCAAAGTGACACATTTGTTACAGTTGACAACTGACATTGACACATCATTATCACCCAAAGTCCAAAGTTTACATTAAGGTTCATTCTTGGTGTTGTACATCGTATGGGTTTTGACAAATGTATGATGATATGTACTCTCAATTGTAGCATAATACAGAGTAGTTCCACCGCCCTGAAAATCCTCCATGCTCCACCTATTCATCTCTCCCCTTGATCCTGCCAATGACTAATCCTTTTACTGTCTCCACAGCTTTCCATTTTCCAGAATGTCATATAGTTAAAATCAAACAGTATGTAGCCTTTTCAGATTGGCTTCTTTCACTTAGCAATATACATTTAAGGTTCCTCCATGTCTTTTTGTGGCTTGATAACTCATTACTTTTTAGTGTTGGATAATATGTCATTGCATGTATGTACCACAGTTTATTTACCAATTCACTGACTAACGGACATCTTGGTTTCCTCTAAGTTTTGGCAATTATGAATAAAGATGTTATAAACATTCCATATGCAGGTTTTTGTGTAGATATAAATTTTGAATTCATTTGGACAAATACCAAATACTTTAGTTTTGTAAGAAACTGCCAAAGTGTCTTCCAAAGTGACTAGCTGTACCATTTTGAATTCCTACCAGCAATGAATGAGAGTTTCTGTAGTTCCCTATCTGCTGAAGCATTTGGTATTGTCAGTGTTCTGGATTTGGGCCATTCTAATAGGTGCGTAGTGGTCTTCTTGTTTTAATTTGCAATTTCCTAATCACATATGATGTTGAACATCTTTTCATATGCTTACTTACCATCTATACATATTCTTTGGTGAGACGTCTGTTCAGATCTTGTTTTATTCCATTTTGTGTTGCTATAACGGAATAGTTGAGGCTGGGTAATTTATAAAGAAAAGGGGTTTATTTAGGGAACAATTCTGCATACTGGGAAGGTCAAGTTTGGGTGGCCACATCTGGTGGCTTCTGGTGGGGGCCTTGTGCTACATCAAAACATGGTGGAGAAATGGAAGGGGAACCGGACACAGGCAAGAAAGGGCAAAACACAAGAGGCAAACTTGCTTTATAACAACTCACTCTCTTAGGAATTAATCTATTCCCAGGAGAATTACCTCAGAATCTCAGGAGAGACCTTAATCCATCTTAATGACCTAATCACCTCTTAAAGTCATCACCTCCCAACACTGTCCTATTGAGGACCAAGCCTCAATATGAGTTTTGGTGGGGACAATCCATATTTGAGTCATAGCAGATCTTTTGTCCAATTTTCAATTGCATTTTTTATCTTTTCATTGTTGAGTTTTAAGAGTTCTTTGTATATTTTGGATAACGGTCCTTTATCAGATGTGTCTTTTGCAAATATTTTCTCCAAATCTGTGGCTTGGCTTTTCTTTCACTTGACATTGTCTTTTGCAGAGCAGAAGATTTTTCATGTCAATGAAGTCCAGCTTAACAATTACTTCTTTCATGGATTGTGACTTTGATGTTCTACCTAAAAAGTCATTGCCATACTGAAGGTCATCTAGATTTCTTTCTATGTTGTCTTCTAGGAGTTCTAAGTTTTGCATTTCACATCTAGGTCATGATCCATATCCATTCTGAGTTAACTTTTCAATTTTTCTGAAAATGTAAGGTCTGTGTCCAGATTTTTTTTTTTTTTTTTTGCATATGGATATCTGGTTGTTCCAGCACAATTTATAAAAAAGACTATACTTGCTCCATTATATTGCCTTTGCTTTTTTGTCAAAGATCAGTTGACTATTTTTATGTGGATCTATTTCTGGGCTCTCTATTCTGAACCATTGATCTCTTTGTCTATTCATTTGCCAATACTATACTGTCTTAATTACTGTAGCTTTATATAATAGTAAGTCTTGAAGTTGGGGAGTGCCAGTCCTCTGACTTTGTTCTTCTCCTTCAATATTGAGTTGACTATTCTGGATCTTTTGCCTCTCCATATAAGCTTTGGAACCAGTTTGTCAATATCTGCAAAGTAACTTGCTGGAATTTTTATTGGAATTGCATTGAATCTACAGATAAAGTTGAAAAGAACTGACATTTTGACAATATTTGTCTTTCTATCCATGAACATGAAATATCTCTCCACTTATTTAGTTCTTTGATATCTTTCATCAGAGTTTTGCAGTTTTCTTCATATAGATTTTTCACATATTTTTTTAGACTGAGTATTCATTTTGGGGTGTTCTCATGTAGACAATAATATATCTTTAATTTCAAATCACATGTGTTCATTGCTGATATATAGGAAAGTGGTTAACTTCTGCAATTAACCTGGTGTTCTATAAACTTGCCATAATCACTCACAAGTTCTAGGAGTTTTTTTTTATCAATTCTTTCAGATTTTCTACATAAGATAATCATGTCATCTGCAAACAAAGACAGTTTTATTTATTCCCTCTGAATCTATATTCCTTTTACTTCCTTTTCTTATCTTATTGAATTAGCTAGGCCTTCCAGCACAATGTCGAAAAGCAGTAGAGAGGACATCTTCGTCTTGTTCTTTTTTTTTTTCTTTTTGTAATTGTGAAATAATATTCCGCTTGTCTTGTTCTTGATCACAGTGGGAATGCTTCAAGTTTCTCACCATTAAACATAATGCTAGCTGCAGATTTTTTTGTAGATATTACTTATCGAGTTGAGGAAGTTCCTCTCTATTCCCCATATGCTGAGAGTTTTTATCACAAATATGTGTTGGATTTTTTCAAATGCTTTTTCTGCATCTATTGATATGTTCGTATGATTTTTCTTCTTTAGTTTGTTGATGTGATGGATAACATTAATTGATTTTCAAATGTTGAGCGAGCTTTGCATTACCTGAGATGAATCCCGCTTGGTCATGGTGTATAATTCCTTTGTTACATTGTTAGATTTGATTTGCTAATATTTTGTTGAAGATTTTTGCATTTATGTTCATGAGAGGTATTGGTCAGTAGATTCCTTTTCCTGTAATATGTTTGTCTAGTTTTGGTATTAGGGTTGACTGTTTTTGGTATTAAGGGTATGTTGGCCTCATTGAATGAGTTAGAAACTATTTGCTCTGCTTCTATTTTATAAAAGAGATTGTAGAGAATTGGTATAATTTCTTTCTTAAATATTTGATAGAATTCACCAGTGAACCCATTGAGTCCTGATGCTTTTAGTTTTAGAAGGTTGTTAATTATTGATTCAATTTCTTTAATAGATACAGACCTATTTAAATTGTCTATTTCTTCTTGTGTGAGTTTTGGCAAATTGTGTCTTATGAGGAATTGGTCCATTTCACCCAGATTATCAATTTTGCAGGCATGGAGTTGTTCATAATATTCTTTTATTATCCTTTTAATGTCTGTGGAATCTGTAATGAAGTCCCCTCTTTCCTTGTTGATATTAGTAATTTACATCTTCTTTCTTTTTTCTTAGTTAGCCTGGGTAGGTAGCTTTGGGTTTTTTAATTTTCTCTATTGATTTCCTATTTTCAATTTCATTGATTTCTGTTCCAGTTTTTATCATTTTCTTTTTTCTGCTTACTTTCAATTTAATATGCTCTTCTTTTTCTAGTTTCCTAAAGTGGAAGCTTGGATTATTGATTTTAGATCTTTCTCCTTTTCTAATATATGCATTCAATGGTATAAATATCCCTCTAAGTATTGCTTTCACTGCATCCCGCAAAACTTAAGTTATGTTTTCATTTTCATTTAGTTAAAAATATTTTTAAATTTCTCTTGAGATTTCTTCTTTGATCCATGTGTTATTTAAAGGTGTCATTTAATCTCCAAATACTTGGCAATTTTCCAGCTATCTTTCTGTTACTGAGTTCTAGTTTAATTCCTTTGTGGTCTGAGAGCAGACATATGATTTCTACTTTATTTACATTTGTTAAGGTGTATTATGTGGCCCTGCGTGTAGTCTACTGTGGTTAATATTCCATGTGAGCTTGAGAAGAATGCACACTCTGTTGTTGTTGGATGAAGTAATCTATATATGTCAGTTATATCCAGTTGATTGATGGTGTTGTTGAGTTCAGCTATGCCTTTGCTGATTTTCTGCCTGCTGGATTTGTTCATTTCTGATAGAGGGGAGTTAAAGTTTCCAACTATAATAGTGGATTTACCTATTTCTCCTTGTAATTCTATTAGTTTTAGTCTCGTGTATTTTGATGATCTGTCATAAAGTTCACATTCTAAGGATTGTTATGTCTTCTTAGAGTATTGACCCCCTTTATCATTGTGTAATGCCCCTCTTTATCCCTGATTACTTTCCTTGATCTGAAATCTGCTCTGTCTGAAAATAATATAGCTACTTCCAGTTTCTTTTCATTAATGTTAGCATGATGTATCTTTCTCCATGCCTTTACTTTCATTTGTTTATTTTTATTATTTTATAGAAGAGTCTAGCTATGTTGGCCAAGCTGGTCTCAAACTCTAGCCTCAAGCAACTCTCCCACTTTGGCCTCCTAGAATGATGGGATTACAGGTATGAGCCACCATGCCTGACCACCAGAACTTCTTTTTTTTTTTAAGAGACAGAGTCTCACTCTGTTGCTCAGGCTGGAGTGCAGTGGTACAATCATGGCTCACTGTAGCATCAAACTCTTGGGCTCAAGCAATCTTCCTGCCTTAGCCTCTTGAGTAGTTGGGATTACAGTTATAAGCCATCACAGCTGGCCTCCCTTTACTTTTAATCTATATGTGTCTTTATATATAAAGTGGGTTTCTTGTAGACAACATATAGTTGAATCTTACCTTTTTATCTACTCTGACAATCTGTCTTTTATTAATAATTGGTGTATGTTTTTGACTGGTTTTTATTATTGTTGTTGCTGTTGTTGTTGCTTATAACAGAAAACCCAAAGCTGGGTAATGTATAAAAAAACTAAACATATTTCTTATAGTTCTGGAAGCGGAGAAATCCAGGCTTGAGGGGCACATCTGGTGAGAGCCTTCTTGCTGGGGGAACTCTCTGAAGAGTCCTAAGCTGGTGCAGGATATCACCTGGTGAAGGGGCTAAGCATGCTAATGTGCTAGCTCAAGTTTCTCTTCCTCCTCTTATAAAGCAACCAGTCCTACTCCTATGATTATCCATTAATCCATGAATGGATTAATCCGTTCATGAAGGCAGAGTTTTCATGATCCAATCACCTCTTAAAGGTCCCACCTCTCAATGTTGCCATACTGGGGATTAAATTTCAACATGGGTTTCATGGAGAATACATATTTAAACCATTGCAGTGTATTTAGATCACTGCCATTTAAAGTGATTATTGATATAGTTGATTAATATCTACTATATTATTATTTTCTATTTTTTGCCCTTGTTCTTTGTTCCTGTCTTTTTCTTCCACTTTTTTTGACTTTTGTAGTTTAAAATGAGCCTTTTATATTATTCTATTTTTTCTTTTTTCTGAGTATATCCATTGTACTTCCTTTTTTACTTTTTGTAGTGATTCCTTCAGTGTATAATATACATTTACAACTAATCTAAGTCTGCTTTCAAATTTCACTATGCCATATTACAGGTAGTATACATATCTTATAATAACAAAATATTACTAATTTCTTCCTCCCATCCCTTGTATTGTTGCTGTCATCCAGTTCACTCATACATAAGTATACACAAACATACATTTTGTGTGTGTATATATATTATATATACATAAGCATACTTAATTGAATATATTGTTGCTATCATTATTTTTAACAAACTCTTATCTGTTAGGTAAATCAAGAATAAGAAAAATAAAATTTTTATTTTATTTTCACTTATTCATTCTCTGATGCTCTTCCTTTCTTTAAGTATATCTTAATTTCTGACATATGTCATTTTTCTTCTCTCTGAAGAATGTCTTTTGACATTTTTTACGAGGCATGTCTACTGGCAACAAATTCCCTCAATTTTTATTTGTCTCAGAAAGTCTTTATTTCTCCTTAACCTTTGGAGGATAATTTTGTGGGGTATAGAATTCTAGGTTAGTGGGTTTTTTCTCTCAACACTTTAAATATTTCTGTCCACTGTCTTCTTGCTTATATGGTTTCTGAGGAGCAGTTGAATGTAACTTTTATCTTTACTCCTCTATAGATAGGGGTTTGCCTCCCCCCAGTCCTGCTTCTTTCAGTATTCTTCTTTATCTTTGATTTTCTAAGGTTTGAATATGATATGACTAGATATAGTTTTTTTTGGTATTTATCCTGCTTGGTGTCGTCTAAGCTTTCTAGATCTGTGGTTTGGGGTCTGCCATTAATTTGGGGAAATACTCAGTCATTATTGATTCAAATATTGCCCTGTTCTTTTCTCTCTTTCTTCTTCTGATATTCCCATTACACATATTTACACCTTATGTAGTTAGCCCATAATTCTTGGATATCGTGTTCTGTTTCTTTCAGTCTTTTTTTTTTTTCTTTGCTTTTCAGTTTTAGAAGTTTCTTTGTTTGTTTTGTTTTGTTTTGTTGTCATATCTTCAAGCTCAGAGAGTCTTTCCTCAGCTGTGTCCCCGCCCCTATGGAAAACTAGAGAGAGCTGGAGGTGATTGTTTCCCTTCCCCACGTGGAAGGCTAGAGAGAGCGGGAGCTGGATTTTCTTTCCCACAGGTAGGTTAAACTCTGATAAAACCCCAGCAGGTGAGGCTCTGGTAAAACAGTTTCTCCTGAGGGCAGGCCTTGTTAAGAACAGAATGCTGTGGTGTATTTCAAAATGTTTCCTCCACCTGCCCCCCTCCCTTGCCAGAAACAGGAAGGGATTTTTCTCTGATGTTCGCTGTGAGAACCTGGTAGGGCTTCTGGAGGTAAACTCACAAAAGTGTGGAGACCCCTCTATT